>PISX010029405.1:0-20091 GCA_004024625.1 Mellivora capensis
TCCCTAGCCTTTGGTACTGTCTCTTGTTCTTTTTTTTGTGGTGAGTTTTTCCGCCTTGTCATTTTTTCCAGATAAGATTATATGAAGGAGCAAATAAAATACTAAAAGGGTGGCAAAGACCCTAGGAAAGTGCCCTTTAAAGAAAAAATTGAATTAACTGCAAGACTAAAGAATCATGGGGAGAAAGCCATGAATTCCGCGCTTTGCTTTCTTCTCCTCTGGAGTTCCGCTGCTCTCCTTGTTAAGTGAGGTTGGTCTTGGCTGGATTTCTTTTGATCTTCTGGGGGAGGGGCCTGTTGTAGTGATTCTCAAGTGTCTTTGCCCGAGGCAGAGCTGCACCGCCCTTACCAGGGGCCGGGCTGAGTAATCCGCTCTGTTTCGCTTTCGGGAGCTTTTGTTCCCTGAGCGCTTTCTGTAGAGTCCGGAGGACGGGAAAGAAAATGGCGGCCTCCTAGTCTCCGGCCCGGAAGAGCTGAGATTCGGGGCTCCACTCCTCAGAGAAAAGCCCCGGCTACTCTCATCTCCCTGCCCTCCGGCCGCGCTCCGAGCTCACCCAGCCTGCAACCGGTTCAAGGTAGCCCCGAGATGAGAGCTCACTGATCGGCTCTGTCTCTGTGGCCAGCTTCCCGCTCCGATACCTGCGAGCTCTGCAACACTCAGACACCCCCAATCCTTCTGTGACCCTGCGGGACCTGGGGCCACGCTGACCCCGTGTCGGCTTCACCCCAGTTTAGCCTCTGGAACGATGTCCCTCCGTGGAGCAGACTTTTAAAAGTCCCAATTTAGTGCTCCGTGGCTCCGCCGCTTGCCACGAGCCGGCCCCTCCCCCGCAGTCTATCCTCCCGTCGCTTTTGATTCACTTCTCCGCCAGTCCTACCTTCCAGAAAGTGGCCGATTTTCTGTTTCCAGAATTGCTGTTCTTCCTCTCTTTGATCTCCCGTTGGATTTGTAGGTGTTTGCAATGTTTTGATAAGCTATCTAGCTGATCTCCTGCTACCCGATGTCGTCTCAGCTGCTGCTTCTCCGCCATCTTGACCGCAATCTGCTCTGCTTATTCATTTTTAAATGGTGGAGCAATCTTTTGATGAGCAGAAATTTTAAATTTTGGTGAAGTCTGATTTAGCAGTTTTTCCTTTCATAGTTATTATTTTCTCTGTCGCATATAAGAAACCTTTGCTTCCTCTCAAGGCATAAAGTATTGTCATTTTTTTTTCCTAGAAGTTCCTTAATTTTAAACCTTATGTTAGGTCCATGGTCCATCTCAGGTTAATGCTTGTGTGTGGTAGGAAGTGGGAGTCTGGGTTTCTTTTCACTCATTGTAGATGTCCAGTTGTTCCAGCGCCATTTGTGGAAAATACTGCTTTTCTCATTATATTGCTTTGGCACTCTTGTCCAAAACCAATTGGATTGTATTATAAGTATGAGTGTATTTCTCAACTCTGTATGCTGTTCCATGGATTTATCTGTCTATACTGGTACCACAATGTCTTGATTACTGTAGGGGTTTTTTCTCTCTCTCTTTTTTTTTTTTTTTAGAGAAAGAGAGCATGAGTTGGGGAGGGGCAAAGGGAGAGGGAGAGAAAGAATCCCAATCAGGCTCCACACCCAGTGCAGAGCCTGACATGGGGCTTGATCCCACAACCCTGAGATCATGACCTGAGCTGAAATCAAGAGTTGGACACTTACCCCACTGAGTCACCCAGGCACCCCCTGATAACTATAGCTTTATAGTAAGTCTTGAAATAGTCTTGAAATTACCAGTGGCATACATCTTCCAGTTGTATTCTTTTTCAAGATTACTTGGGATATTTAAGATCCTTTGAATTTCCATATAGACTTGAAGATCAGATTGTTAATTTCTATTTTTATTAAGAGATTTTATTTATTTATTTGAGAGAGAGAGAAAGATAGCAAGAGAGAGCACAAACAGAGGAGAGGAGAGAGAGAAGTGAGAGAGAAGAAGAGGAGAGAAGGAGAAGCAGACTCCCCACTGAGCAGGGAGCCTGACACAGGGCTCGATCTCAGGACCCTGGGATCATGACCTGAGTCGAAGGCAGACAGTTAACCAGCTGGGCCACCTAGGTGCCCCCAGATAGTTAATTTCTATCCCCAAAAGCCTATGAGAACTATGGTTGGGATTTTATTGGACCTATAGATAGGTTGGGAAGAATTAACATATTAAGAATATTGATTCCTCTAATCCATGAACGTGGGATGTCTTTCCATTTATTTGGGTCTTCCCATCTTTTGTTAAATTTGTTTCTAACTATGTAGTTTTATGCTATTGTAAATAATTTTTTCCAAAAAGTTAGCTGCTATAGTGTGATTTGCTTCTGTGATAGGAATATTTGGAAGCCAACTTTGCTCAGCATGATTTTCACATGAGAAGAAGCTTCTTTTTTGTTCATTCCTTCAAAGAGGCCACAGAGAGATGGAGGGGGTTCACCCCAGCCTGAGAGCTAGGGGACCAAACTTCTGTTCAGGTTTGCCTTTTACTGACTGTGTGGACCTGGCCAAGAATGGTTAGGCTCTCTCCCTATTTCACTCAACATGATAAGGACATAACTCCTCATTCTTTGGAGTCTTTTAAGGAATATTACTTAGCTCAGTGAGTGCAGGAGCTGACTTCCCTTACTTCTGCATCTTCAGTACCTGGTACAGTGCTCGGCCCATCACAGCCACTCAGTAGGTGCCCCAGCGTTCTGCCTCTTGGCCTCCTGCAAAGCTGACCCCTCCTCCTAAATACTGCCAGCTGCTCAGTTGTCCTGGAGCAGCCTGGCCCACCTTCCACCCCGTACAGCCAGTGTCCGCTATTAGAGAACAGCAAGATACTGACTGTTGGCTGAGCCACATTGCAGATAACCCAATGGCAGAATCAGGAGACATCCTAGGGACACCCTGCGCCAGGGTCCCAAGACCCAGAGTATCAGGGAATTGCCAAGATCATAATGTGGCATACTTGTGCAAGGGCAGGTATGGATGAGGGCTGCTGATTCTAAATCCTATGCCCTTGGTGGGGTTTTCTAGGCAGAGAGGGGCTAGATTTCCAAATCCCTAGTATGAGGCCTTTCTTTCTATCACCACTGGATACTATATCCCCATGAGGGAGACAGCAAGGGGATAGTTTGGCTGGACCACCCATTCTCCCACCAAAGTCCCTGCTACTCTGTTGCTGTTAGAGAGATCAGCCTGGCTGTCACCAGCCAGAAAACCACCCTAGGTGTCCTGGACCCCCTCCATGACAGCACAGTGTGGCTGTGCAGACAGCTCGGCTGAGCACCAGCCCCACACTGGAAGTACCCCCATCCCCCCACCCCGGCCCAGGACTGCAGGGCCCGAGGTCTGCTGTCATCCATGACACTGGCATTATTTCAGGCCCATCCCTTTCTCTTTCTAAAGCCTCAGATAGATGTCATGGAGAGCACATGCTGCTCTCTTCTCCAGTGATCCCCATGAGCAGCCCTGGCCAGTGATGGTGACATGGTGTGTGTGCTTCTGTCTACCTAGGTGCTGAGGACATGGGCAGCAAACTGTCCACACCAGGCAGTGACCCCACAGCACAGTGCCCCAGGACAGAAGGCATTCATGCTGCATACAAGCAAGGAAACCCCAGCAGAGCCCGGCACCTGCTCAGAGAGGCTTGTGATGAAAGCACATCCCAGCTGGAGAAGGTAGGGTGATGCTGGCTCCTCCAGCCAGACTGGGGATCTGGCTTGGATGAATGTTACCACTCAGATTATTTCCTTTGTTATTATCATAATCATAATGGGGATCTTTTTAACCTCCTTTCACATGTAAACTTATGGTTGCTGGTCCTTTCAAACCAACTTCTCAATCTGCCACCATCCATGCACACCCTTTCACCTTCCCGGAGGACAGAGGAGTAACAAATGTGAACACCAAAAGGCCGATCTGAAGGTTCAACTTACTGTTGTCTTTTACACTTGTCTTCCATTATAAAAATAGCATATGCTCAAAGAAAAAAAAACTTAGAAATATGTAAAAGTAGAGAGGAAAAGGAAAAGGAAGTAGCCTTATTCTTAATGCATCCAAATAGTCCCACTTAACAGTTTCGTTATATTTTCTCTCTGTCTGCTGATCTGTGCATATGTGTTGTTTCTGATATGGATACAGTCATATTGTATATATAGATCTGTGTGCTGCTTATCCTTACATAATATTACATCAAGCATTTCCCGTCTGGTTATAAATTCTGTAAAGGAAGAAAGGTTTTTATACTTCACTTGAATTGATAAAACACTGAACCAGTAGAATTGCTAAGCTATGTATGTAATACCAGGAGCAACCACCTTAACAATACAAAGAAATGCACTAAAAAACACATTGACCAATCAAAATGGAATTTTTAAAATGTCTCAGAAACCACAGAAAGGTGGGGGGCAAAATCAGAAAAATGAAAGAGCAAACAGAAAACAAAACAAAAAAACTGCATGACAGACTTAGGTTTAACATGTAAATAAATAGCTATATTAACATAATTAGTCCAAATACATAAACTTAAAGAGATTGCAGAGTATATTTTATTTTTTTAAGACTTTATTTATTTGACAGAGAAAGAGAGAAAGAGAGAGATCACAAGTAGGCAGAGAGGCAGGCAGAGAGTGAGAGGGAAGCAGGCTCCCCACCAAGCAGAGAGCCCAATGCTGGGCTCGATCCCAGGACCCTGAGATCATGAGCTGAGCCGAAGGCAGAGGCTTAACCCACTGAGCCACCCAGGAGCCCCTGCAGAGTATATTTTAAAAAGAACATGAGCAACTATATGCTGCCTATGAAAAACTCACTTCAAATAGGATATATGTAGGTTGAAAGAAAATGGATAGAAAAAGATATACCATGCAGATCAAAAGAAAGGAGTGGCTAAATATCAGGTAAAGTAGACCTCAGGGTAAAGGAAATTACCATGGACAGGGAGGATATTTCATAATGATGAAGGGGTCCGTCCACCAAGAAGACATAGCAATCCTAAATGCACATGCACCAAACAACAGAGCTGCAAAATAGCAGAACAAAAACTGATATAACGGAAAGGAGAACTAGATAAATCTGCAATAATAGTTGGAAAGTTTGACGCCCTCTCTCCACAAGTGCTAAAACAACCAGGCAGAAAATCAGCAAGGACACAGAACTTACCACCACCAACCAACAGAACTGAACTGACATTTATGAAACATTCCACACAACAAGAGCAGAATGCATCCTTTTCAAGGGTCCGCAAACCATATCTCAAGATAGACTGCATATTCTAGGCCACAAGGTAAACCTCAGCACATTTAAAAGAATTAAAACCAGACAGAATACGTTCTCTAACTTCAGTGGAATCAAATTGGACATTTATAACAAAAAGATAATAGGAAAATCTCCAAGCACCTGGAAACTAATCACAAACTTTGAAATAATCCATGGGTCCAAGAGAAAGTCTCAACAGAAATCCCTAAAAAAAAAAAAATTGAACTAAATGAAAACAAAAATGCATGTCAAAATTCATAGGGTGCAGCTAATTCAGTGCTGAGAGGGAAATTTATAGCACTAAATACTTATATTAAAAAAAGAAGAGAAGTCTCAAAGTAATAATCCAGATTTATACCTGAAGGAACTACAAGAAGTCACAAAATGAATCCAAAATAAGTGGGAGAAAGGAAATGCCAGAAATAAGAGTAGAAAATTAATGAAATTTAAACAGAAAAACAATAGAGAAAATCAATGAAACAAAAGGTTTTTTTTTTTAAAAAGATCAACAAAATTGACAAACCTCTAGCAAAACTAACAAAGAGAAAGGTCACTAATATCAGGAAGGAAAGAGGGAATATCAGTACATACCCTGCAAATATCAAAAGGATTGTAAGGGAACGATAGGAACAACTTTACACACATAAATTTGACAACTTAGATGAAATGGACCAGTCCTGGAAAAATAGAAACTAAAGCACATCCTGTATAAAATACATAATTTTAATAACCCTTTAATTATTAAGGAAATTCAAGTTATAATTTAAAACTTCCTAAAAAGAAATCCCAGATGGTTTCATAGGAGAATTCTACCAAATGTTTAAAGAAGAATTAATACCAACTCTAAGGACACTTTCCAACACTTCTGTGAGTCCAATCTACCTGATACCTAAAGCAGATAAAGACAGTACAAAAAGAAGTTCAGACCACTGTCCATCTTGAATATAGATGCAAAAAATCTTAACATACTACAAATAGATTTCATCAGCATATAAAAAGAGTAATACACTGTGACCAAGTGGATTTATTCCAGAGATATAATACTGGTTCAGTACTCAGTAATCAATCAATGAAGTCCTCCATTATTAATAGACTGCTATGGACTGAATGTTGATGTCCCCCCAAAAATGTGTATGTTGAATAATATGATAGTGTTTGGAGCTGGGGCCTTTGGAAGGTGATTTGGTCATAAGGCTGAAGGTCTCCTGAAAGGGGTTAGTGCTCTTATAAAAGATCCCATAAAGCCCCCTAGCCTTATTCTGCCACATGAGGCTGTAACAAGAGATTGGCCATCAGGAAGAAGGCCCTCACCTGAGCAGGCCAGCACCCTAAATCTCTGACTTCCAGCCTCCAAACTGTAAGAAATAAATTTTTGTTGTTTTATGCCCCTTCGTCTATGGTATTTTGTTACAACAATTTGGATGAATTAAGCCATAAACTCATAACACTTGATATAGAAAAAGCATTTGACTAAATGTAATACCCTCATGATAGAAACTCTTAGACAGTTAAGAACAGAGGGGAACTTCTTCAACCTGATGAACAGCTAGAGAAACCTACAACTAACTTTATACTAACTTTATAGTGAAAGACTGCTTTACTGCTAAGACTGGGAATAAGGCAAGGATATCTACTCTCAATATAATACTAGCAGTTTTATTTTAGAATAATTATACATAATTATATTTGGTCTATTACTAGTCTAGAACTAGAAGTTCTGGCCAGTGCAGTAAGGCAAGAAAAAGAAATAAAAGGCATTTTGAAAGGAAGAAATAAAACTATATTTGCAGATGACATGACAGTCTACATAGAAAATCCATAAAAGAGGGACACCTGGGTGGCTCAATGAGTTGAGCATCCAACTGTTGGTTTCAGCTTAGGTCATGATCTCAGGGTTGTGGGATTGAGCCCCATGTCAGGCTCCATGCTTAATACAGAGTCTGCTTGAGATTCTCTCTCTCCCTCTCCCTCCCCCCACCGTGCTCATGCCTCCTCTCTCTCTCTAAAATAAATAAATCTTAAAAAAATAAGAATACCTATGAAAGAAATTATCCATTAAAAAGTTGATAAATTGGGGGCGCCTGGGTGGCTCAGTTGGTTAAGCAACTGCCTTCGGCTTGGGTCATGATCCTGGAGTCCTGGAATCGAGTCCCACATTAGGCTCCCTGCTCAGCAGGGCGTCTGCTTCTCCCTCTGACCTCTCCCCTCTCATACTCTCTCTCTCAAATGAATAAGTAAAATCTTTAAAAAATTGATAAATTGGATCTCATCAAAATTAAAAAGCTTTTGCTTTGAGAAAGACTGTGTTAAGAGAGTGAAAAGACAAGACTTGGAGAAAATATTTGCAAATCACCTATCTGACGAAGGGCTCATACCTAGTTCATACATAAAAATCTCCCAATACTTGGGACACCTGGGTGGCTCAGTTGGTTAAGCGGCTGCCTTCAGCTCAGGTCATGATCCCAGCGTCCTGGGATCGAGTCCCACATCGGGCTCCTTGCTCGGCAGGGAACCTGCTTCTCCCTCTGCCTCTGCCTGCCACTCTGTCTGCCTGTGCTCACTCGCTCTCTCCCTCTCTCTCTGACAAAAAAAAAAAAAAAAAAAAAATTTAAAAAAAAAAAATCTCCCAATACTTGACAATAAGAGCAAACAATCCAATTAAATAATGGGTGAAACAGTTGAAGAAACATTTTGTTGAAGAGTAAGTGCAGATGGCCAATAAGTACATGAAAAGACTTAATGATTGTTCAACATCTTTAGCCATTAGGGAAATGCAAATTAAGACCGGGATGAAATATCACCATACATCTATTAGGATGGCCAAGATTTTAAAAAAAAATAGTGACAACATGAAATTTTGGTGAGGGTGTAGAGAAACTTTCTCTCATACACCATGGTAAGAATATAGAATGGAACCACCATTCTGGAAAATAGTTCAACAGTTTCTTAAAAAACAAAAAATACATTTACATTATGACCCAGCATGTGCATTCCTGAACATTTCACCTAGAGAAATGAAAACTTATGTACACACAGAAATCTGAGTGTGATTGTTCATAGCAAATTTACTAGTAATAAGAACTGGACACAGCATAGAATTCCTAGCAGATGAATTGTTGAACATACAATGGAAAATAATATAATATAGATGTAAACCATAAATATATAAGTATATAAAACATGCAAATATATAAAATATGTAATAAAATATATAAAATATTTAATATGTAATATAAACACTAAAATATGTAAAATACTACAAATATAAATATAATACTAAGCATTATAAAGAAACTCTTTGAGAAGGAGGAACCCTCTTAACACTGTTGGTGGGCATGCAAGCTGGTAAAACATTCTGAAAAACAGTATGGAGGTTCCTCACAAAGTTGAAAATAGAGGTGCTCTGTGACCCAGCAATCGCACTACTAGGTATTCACCCCAGATCTACAAATGTAGTGATCTGAAGTGATACCCGCATTCCAGTGTTTATAGCAGCAATGTCCACAATAGCCAGACTATGGAAGGAGACCAGATGTCCACTGACAGATGAATGGATAAAGAAGATGTGGTGTGTATATACAATGGAATATTACTCAGCCATCAAAAGAAAAAAGAAACCCCGAAATCTTGCCATTTGCAGTGACGTGGACGGAACTAGAGGGTATTATGCTAGGCAAAATAAGTCAAAGGAAGACAGTTATCATGTTATCTCACTCATATGTGGAACATAAGAAACAAAACAGAGGATCACAGGGGAAAGGAAGGGGAAATAAAACAAGACAAAACCAGAGAGGGAGACAAACCATAAGAGGCTCTTAATCATAGGAAACAAACTGAGGGTTGCTGGAGGGGTGGAGGGTGGGAGGATGGGGTAATTGGGTGACGGGCACTAAGGAGAGGACATGATGTGATGAGCACTGGGTGTTCTATAACACTGATGAGTCACTGAACGCAACCTCAGAAATAAATAGTACACTATATGTTAATTAATTGCATTTAAATTTTAAAAACTAAAAAAAAATAAAGAAACTCTTTGAAATACACAACCACTCAGATGACTCTTGAGGGCATTATGTTGAGCAGGATATTTAAAAAAAGGTCCCAAAAGGTCACATTCTGTACGATCCCATTTGTATAACATTCTCAAAATGATGAAACTATAACCGAGATGGAAAAGAGATTCGTGGTTGCTGGGGTTCATGATGGTGGAGGGCTCAGGAGAGGCTGATCCCTCACTAGAGTAGTTCTACCTGGTGATGATACTCAAATGTATACACACGTGACAAAATGGCAGAACGATATACCCACATTGTACTCATGTCAAATTACGGGTCTTAATCTTGAACTACAATTGTGTAAGCTGTCACCACTGGGGGAAACGGAGTGACAGAAATATGGATGCTCCTCAGGACCGTCTTTGCTAAGAATCTCTATTTCAGAGCAAAAAAGGGGAAAAAAAACTTAAAAAAATAAGCAAAGTATAATTCCTCGTTAAGAATATATAAAAACTAGCAAAAAGTGATCTATGGTGTCAGAAGTCAGGGTAGAAGTTAGGTCAGATAGGACCATGACCAGAACGGGGCAGAAAAGGGACTTCTGGGCACAGATAATCTCGCATCCCTGGTCTGGGTGTCCCTTACATGAATGTGTTCACTTTGTAACCATTCGTGAGACTGAACACACAGTGTGTGCTCTTTTCTGTAGGGCTGTTATATGCCAGTAAAAATTGTCATGGGTGAAGTGAGAAAAAGCGTTTGGTTTCACGTGGGATTACCCATGTGTGGATGTAGATGAACACATTCTGGAAGGCTATGGTCAGAGCAGTTTCCTTTGCAAAAGGGCATTAGGAAGGAGAGGCATGGAGGGAGGCCTCCTTTGCATTTTAAACTTTTCTATGCTGTTTGAATGAAAACAACAACAACAACAACAACATGCTATCGAGCCTCTGGGCTGTCTCTAGCCAGAGGGCCAGCCCAGACCCTTCCTGCCTTCTGGTTCCTTTTGGCCTCTGGGTTGGCTCCTGTGACATCATCACTTTGTGAGGACGGGGCTTTTTAGCCTCTCACCCGCTGGAGTCTAGACGGCTGTTGGTTGTGTGTGGTGAATCATTTATCAGTCCCTGTGGCTTTTCTCCCTAATGCAAGTGCTTTCCTGGAATGGCAGGCCTGGTGGGCCCCACCCTGGGCAGATTGGCAGGCCAGTGGGTTTTTCCTTCCTGGCCATATGGAATGCATACCTCACATGGCCAGCTCATTCATTCCATTTACACAACGCGGGACTCCCTCCAAGTCCCACATTTCCTGGGAAGTCTTGGACCGAGTGGAGAGAACATAGGCTTTGGCTAGACCGACCCCAGTTCAAATCCTGGATAGTTCTGCAGACTGCAAACTCCCTCCTTCCCCACCCACAAGATGGAAACACAGTGTGGAAATAAATAAAGGAAACCTTATTTAAAATGGGAGTCTGGAAGCCCTGAAGGGCAAGTTCTCATGCATCACCACTCACCTTAAGAAGCAAACCTTGAATACCCAGGGAGAAGCTGCTTACTTTCCATACCCCAACAGGAAGAAGGAAGATTTTCTCCTTGCCCAGCAACAGCCTAGCTAATGGGAACTCGGTAAAATGCTCTCCCAGCTTCCTCCTTTCCCTTATAAAACCAAGCCCCTTTATTCTGTTCTCCGGACTTGCCTATGGTTCACCGTTGTCTCCTTGTCCTGAATTGCAATTCCTGGCTCTTCCCAAGTAAACTCATTTTGCAGGTAAAATAACTGTCTCTTTTTTTTTTTTTTAAATCAACAACAGATAAGACGGTTAAGACTGTTATCAGGACTAAGTGTGCCCATGTAAATAAAAAGTTCCATGCAGCATCTAGCATAGGATAAGAGCCTACCTAATATATCAGTTGACCCATCCCTGCCTGTCTCACCTGAAATTGACTCCTAATACACTTGTATTAGGAGTAAAATATGCTTGCTTGTGTCTGTTTTATGCAGATTCCAGACTCAAATTTATCTGTAAACTCATGAAGGTCACGGATTGCCCCTGGTATCCTAGACACAGTAGGTCCTTGGTAAATTTTTTTGCAGACCTAGCAAGCCCATGAAAAGTCGGGGCCATTTGTACAGTCCTCCAGGGCCATTTCTAGCTGTGTGATCTTGGGCGAGTCACAACATGTCTCTGAACCCCCATGTCCTTTGTCCACATACTAATACACTGCTTCAGATGGGGATACTTACTCCCCGGCCTCGTGAAGCTTAAGGCAAAGAGCATTGCTCTCCCGAAGAAATAGAATGGGAGCCACATTTATATCGAATGGTCTAGCAGTCACATTCAAAAAGTAAACAGAAACAGGTGAAATATTCATATTTTTTTATCTGAATGTATGAAAGATCGTTTCAACATGTCCTCCATAGAAAACTGATCGACGAGATAGTTGACATTTTTGCACTAAATCTTTGAAATTGCATGTGATTGGATGCTTCCAGCCCCTCTCAGTTTGCATGAGCCTCGTTTCAAGTCCTCAGCAGCCATCCGTGACCCCGTGGTGTGATCCCAGACAGCCCGGCTCCAGGCTCGCCCGTGGACTTGGGGAAGCATGTGCAGTTGATTCTTGGCTGTTCCTAACAGCACCCACCTCACTGAAGTCCTGTCCCTGCTCTGTGTTGACCAGGGCCAGCTTCTTAGCATCTCGGCGGCCTACGGCGACCTGGAGACTGTCCGGTACCTTCTCACCGAGAGACGGGTGGAGCTGCCCACCGAGCCTACTGACGACAATCCAGCTGTGGTGGCGGCTCATTTTGGGCATACTGACGTGGTGCAGGAGTTGCTCGAATCTTTGCCAGGTAAATCCCAGGCCCTGAGCTCCTTGCCCACCTCTCAGGAATCACCTCTTCTCAGTAATCAGACAGACATTTGCCAGTGGGGGTGGGGGGGTGGGGGTAGGCATGGGCTTTCTTGTTCTGGGCCATCACACTGATAGTCCCCAGTAAAAACCGCCACATCCCATGTCTCATTCCCTTGAGCTCAGGAGGTAAATTTTCTGACGCCATATTTGATAGAGAATATGGACCTATGTTCTTTTTTAAAACATTTAATAGTTTTTGTCCTTAAAGAAGTTTTAGATTTTCGGAAATGTGGATGTGGAAGTACAGAGAATCCCCATCTACCTTTTAGGTTAGCTTCCTTCACCTGACGACATGCATTGAAAGTTCCTCCATGCCTTTTTATGGCTCAGTAGCTCATTTCTTCACAAGGCATTATTACCTTAGCGGTGGTCTTTGGGAGTTAGGGTTTGTTTGGGAGCATGGCCAGCGTCATGGGTGTGCAGTGGTGTGGGCCCTGCCCTCAGAAGGCCCGTGCTTGGTTCAACACTCCACGGTCGCCATCTTGAAATTTTTGGTGTTTTTTTAAACACGGGGCTCACCTTTGTATTTTGCACTGGGCCCCACATATTATGTAGCCATCCTGTCAGGGGCAGGGGGGTTGTCCCACAGTGTGCTTTGAGTAGATTTGTGCTTGGACTTGGTTCTAAGCCAGTGCCCCTTTCACATGTCTGGAGAGAGAATGAGGTTAAGGGTAGAAATCAGGACCGTGTTATGGCTCACAGGTGCATACTGGACCCAGTGAAACATAGGAGGGCAAGGAGGACCTTGGGTGTCCCTGAGGGCAGACTCCCTCTCTTCAGGGATCCCCAAGATTAGCTCTGTTCTAGCCCCAAAGCATCCACGCCGGCTGGCTCATGACCTAATTGTACATTTTGAACTTACTGAACATTCATCCTATGAGTCTCTCACTATTGCCTTCCCGTGCATTCTGAAGAACTTAAGAGATATAAAGACTTCTTTAAAAAGGTGATCCCAGATCTTTCATAGCTCCTGGCTACGCAGAGACAATAGAAGCAGAAAGGCCAGTAATTCTATGTAGTGTAACCATGGTGAGGGTGAAGTATTTACACAGTGATCTGGGAGCATACATAGAGAATGGTGTTTTCTGGTCTTCATAAGGAGCTGACGTCTGAGCTTAGTTTTGCAGGGTTCGTAGGAGTTTACTTGGCAGACGAGAGAGGGAAGGGCTTCGGTTGCCCACTTTCGCAAAGCAGGGAACTTGGCTGGACATGAGGCTGGTTTTCAGCTGCTTTGGGGCGTCCTATCTTCACCTCAACTAGGGACAGAGTTGCTGAGACCAAAGGAGTCTAGGGCATCGTTCTGGGCCCTGCAGGAAGTGCAGAGATGGGCAAAACAGCGTGTGTCCCTATGAATTCCCAAACCAAGGGGAAGGCAGCCACTGTCAGGAGTCTGTCTGTGAAACCAGAAGACACACAAGACACAACTTGAGAACAAGGGAGGGTTTGAGAAGAGGAGAGATGAGAGGCTCATAGGGGTAGGCGCATCATTGTGTAGTTGTGGACGTCATTATCTACTGTCTGGTCTCCATAGCTGAGTGGAAATGGAGCAAAGGAGGAAGAGGAAGGATGGAGACCCTAATGGGACTCTCCCAGAGTATCACTGGATTTGGGCCTCAGAAGATATGTGTGGGGGTTGTATGGTTAAGAGAGCACCCTTTGGTTTTTGAGTGTTTAAATCCTTTAGCTCTGCAGGGTTTAAGTCTTCACTTTGTCATTTACCAACTGTGGGACTTCTGGCAAGTTCCCAAACTCCTCTGAGCTCTGATTTCCTCATATTAAAATCATGGCTATGAAATATAGCCTTAGACAACCTCCTCGGATGGGTAGACATCCATCCTCAACAGAAGTTAATAGCATGATGACGGGATTTCTCTAGATACAGTTGCAGTAAGCGAGTTGGAGATCACTTGTTAATATCTGTTGGAGTACCACCTCCTTTGAATTGTTAATTCTAGTTATCAGAGGGAGAAGAAGAGACACTGATTTAGCATTTGCTGCAACCCAGGCACTACGCCAGGCTCCCTCTGTGCTGGATTTTCATTTCTTCCATCCCGACTTCCCCCCCCTGCTTCCTGGTCAGTTTCCTACCATGGAGGAGAGGGTCTCTCTCTCCATGCTTGGGACACTTGGGTTCCTAAGGACTCCCAAACTCTGGAGATCAGACAATGTTATGATGCAATTGGGAAGTGTTAGTGTGGAGGATGAGATCATTTTTCCATGGCCACTACATCCAAAAGACATTGCATTTACTTTAAACTTGAAGATACTTCAGCCCACACTGTCCCTGTTCCTTCATCGTGCTAATTGTTATTTCCTCCTGGAATTAAGTAGGTGGTTCTTGCAGGGAGTAATTTGCAAAGTTTTAGGCTGGATAGTTAGATCGATTTCTTTCACCAAAGCCCTTTTTCTTTCATTTTTGAAAGTAATACGTGTACTCATGGATAATTTAGAAATGCAGGAAAGTGTTAGTACTCTAAAAACATAATGACAAATAATGAGTTAGAATGTTTTGAGCCAGGCGCTTGACATACATTATGTCATGCAATCCTCACATTAAACTTGGGAGGATGAGTGCTATTATTCCCGTTCTACCAACAGGCAAACTGAGTCAGGGAGAAGTTAAGAAATTTGTTTAAGATTACACAGCTAAAATATTTTAACCCTAAGCTGCTTGTCTCCAAAGCTCATGTCCCTGTATGTAATGCTATTCTGGGCATGAGGTCAGGACTGGGGATGGGGAAAGGGGTGAGGCGAATGGTCACAATCCCCACTACCGAGAGAGAATACTGCATCACGGGGTAGTACTTTTTAATCTTATTTCCACACATGCATTTTTTTATCCAGTTACAATCCGTACCGTATATGCTGTCGGAAATGCTACTTTTCCTCACTCGGCATTGTGTGATGAGGAGACGGTTTATAATGATACGGGAAAATGGCATATGCAATTCAGAGGGACTGTTCCGGAAAACACTACTGACTTGACAGAAGCGACTTTTGGCTGGAAATGGGACAGCTCAATATTATCAATGGTCTGAGGGGAGATCAGGGTGGGAACAACCAAAACCCCAGAGTGGCACCTTCCCTTTGTCCCGTCATCCCCTGCCAGGTCCCTGCAGCCCCCAGCGGCTGCTGAACTGGATGCTGGCTTTGGCTTGCCAGCGAGGGCACCTGGGGTTGGTGAAGCTCCTCGTCCTGACCCACGGGGCTGACCCAGAAAGCTACGCAGTCCGGAAGAATGAGTTTCCTGTCATCGTGCGCTTACCCCTGTATGCGGCCATCAAGTCAGGTGGGTCCCTCCATCCCTCCCGCCCATGGGAACCCTTGCAGGTTGGAGATGTGGGACCTTGTCTTCCCCCTCCCTTCTAGCTCTTGAAACACCTGTGTAGAGACATTTGCAAATTCCATTATTTGCCTCTGTCTCAAAATGTCTGCCCCTTCCCTCTTTGGCCCCACTTGCCCCTGCAACGGGATTTCAGTGCTAGTACCAACTGTGGCAAATGGGACCATAGTAGGAGACACTCCAGAGGGCAGAGTACCACAAAAAGTCTCCCACGAACAAGAATTTGCCACCTCAGGAGAAGTCATAGAGAAGGTCCACCAGCACAACTACCCTTTTCATTCCCATTTCACATATCAGCGTCTGCCATTTTGGACCAGCTGCGACACACTCGACATCTGAACGCCATTCTCTGTTCTTTAGGAAATGAAGACATCGCCATATTCCTGCTTCGGCATGGGGCTTTTTTCTGTTCCTACATCTTACTGGACAGTCCTGACCCCAGCAAACATCTCCTCAGGAAGTATTTCATCGAAGCTAGTACCTTGTCCAGCAGCTGTCCAGGGAAAATGGTGAGTAGCCATTGCCCATGGATAAATGGATAAAGACCAGGTGGTACATATATACGATGGAGTATTTTTCAGTCATAAGAAGGAAAGACATCCCACCATTTTCAGCAACATGGATGGACTTTGAGGGCATTGTGCTAAACGAAATAAGTCAGACGCAGAAAGACACATACTGTATGATCTCACTTCCATGTAGAATCAGAAAAAGCCAAACTCCTAGAAACAGAGAGTAGATGATTTGCCAGGGGTTAGAAGGTGCCGAAAATGGGGAGATGTTGGTCATAGGGTACAACCGTCAGTTATGAGATGGCTAAGTTCTGGAGACCTAATACACAGCTCTGTGATTATAGTTAATAATACTGTGCTCTAGACTTTAAAGTTGCTCAAAGGAGTAAATCTTAAGTGTTCTCACCACTTGAAAAGAGTGGTAACTAGATGACATTATACAGGTGTTAGCTCACACTCTGATGGTAATCATTTTGTGATAAGTGTGTTGAATCAGCAGGTTGTACACCTTCAACTTACCCAATATTTTTTTAAGATTTTTCTTTTGATGTGAGAGAGAGAGCATAAGCAGGGAGGAGGGGCAGAGGAAGACAGAAAAGCAGACTCTCCCGCTTAGCAGAGAACCAGATGCGCCTGGATCCCAGGATCCTGGGATTATGACCTGAGCCAAAGGCAGTTGCTTAATCAACTAAGCCACACAGGCGCCCCACCCCCACCCCACTTACCCACTATTATATGTCAATTATATCTGAATAAAATTGGAAAAATATGCAGGACATAGTTTTAGTTTTCCTTTTAATAATAAAAATAGTGTTGTATTATTCACATTATCCTCAACTTGTTTTTTTTAAATTCAGCACTCTATCATGGACTCCTTCTAGAGAGGTCACTGTGGCTGCAACTCATTCCTTCAGTACATGCCCTAAATCTATAGAGGGAACATAGCTTAGTCCTTTTCCCACTGGTGGACATTTGGATTATTTCTGGGTTTTGCCCTTTGTTATACAACCTGGTTTTCTAGGATATTGGCTTCTGTAGATCAAAGTCCCCAAAGTGGATTTTTTTGGGAATCACTTCCCCAAAAAGCTATGGTGATTCACTTTCACCAGCATTATGTGGGAATCTCTGTTCCCACACCGTGGCCAGCATTCGATGTCCAGGAGCCTTTTAATATTATCAGTCTGTTAGATGGAAATGAGATCTCCTTGTTTTGATGTCCACACTGTTGTTATGAAGAATATCGAGCATCTTCTCCTAACTTCATGAACTATTTGCATCTCCCCTCACTTGAGTTGCCTGTTACTGTTTGTTGATTATTGTCCTGAAGGGTTGGTCATCTCTTCCTTCTTATTTTAGAGGATCTTCTTTGTATCTCAGACTTTAAACCTTTTTTTTTTAATCATACACATTGCCAATATTTTCCCCAATCCCTGCTTTTTCTTTTGTGATAACAAAGATATGAGAATATGTAATCAAATCTTTTCTGTTCTGGCATTTGGGTTATATAAGAAGGTCATTTCCCCCTCAATTTTATATAAATATTTTCCTCCTGGAATATCTCATGATGTTTTTTTTCTTTTAGTTTTTACATTTTAAGCTTTAATTTTTCGGGTATTTATTTGTATGTGAGATATGAGGGAGAGAATCTAGCTTTCATCTTTTCTATATGGATGATCAGTTATTCTAGCATAGTTTTTAAAATAAAGCTTCCTCTCCCTTCTGAATTGAGATGTCATCATTGTTATTTTCCCCAGTATCTATCTGTATGCATTTCGGGATTCTCCGTACTGGTCCACTGGCCTATTAATCTGTTTCTAGGTAAATGCCATCCTGTTTTGAGAACAGACATTTCATTTAAGTCTTAAAGACTATTAATGCATGTTTTCTACTTGTTTTGTTTTTTCTTTGAAAATATCTTGACTGTTATTAGACATTTTTTCTATTTGTGCATTTCCCATGATGACTCTATTTGTGCAGCTTTCAGCTTATTAAAGAACAGCTTTCATGTTCTTTAATAAGGTTTTGTATTTTGTTTATCTTATCTATATTATTTTTTATATTTTAATGATATTTTACAACCTGGACCTGCCATGTTTATTTGTGTCTTCTTTCTTGTTTCTGCCACTATATGAATTGAATATGATTCTTTTCCATTTCTATTTCCAATCCAATGTTACTGATATGAAGAAAAGCTCCTTTGTTTATTTATATTTTATCCAGCCCCTTTACCAGCTTCTCTTATTAATTCTAATCATTTTTGGAAGAGTTCCTTGAGACTTTTAGGTATATGATCAAGTCCAAATAGGTTTGTCCCTTCTTTTCTAATATTCATATAACTTATTTTATTTCCTGTCTCATGGTATCACTAGGAATTTCAAAAGTTGAATCATCTCTCTCTTATTCCTGATTTTAAAGGTTTTGACCTCAGCAATTTATAGGCATTTGCTGTAGATTTATGGTAAATAGACTGTTATTAGACTTAAGTAGTTTCCGTGTATTCCTTTTTTGCTTAGGAGTTATTATTGGGTAAGACTGCTGGATTTTGTCAAATCCCACTTTGGGAGCTATTGATATATTCATGTGGCTTTTCTACTTTAACATGTTATGATAATGAATGATGATGATATATTTTCCTTTTCATTTATGACGTCAGACAGTTTTACTTTTTCTCTTTGGAACTTAATCAGACCAGCGAGGGACTGAGATGTTCGAATGGTTTTGTCAAAGGACTTTTAGATTTTATTTACTTCTTTATGATTTGTTCTGTCTGTTAGTTCATTAAATTTAGCTTTTATCTGTACTAAAATCTTCATATTTTCTTCCTCAAGTATCTTATTTGTTTCTGAGTATTTTGGGGTGTTGTAGTTAAGGTAAGGGCACAGCATTGAGACTTCATGGTCTGTCTGATCTGGGTTCCGGATCTTCATCTGATAACTTTACCACTCTGTGTTTTGATGTCCTCATTGGAGAAGTAGGAAAAAGAGAAAGTATCTATCTTGAAAGGATACTTGACAATTAAATGTGGTAATAGTTATAACATTCTAAAACCAGTGCCTGGTACATGGTAAGTACCTAACAGATGATAGCTAGTGTTATTGGAGTTCTTTTTTTAGATTTATTGGCTTAAATATTTTTCTTTTTTCCTCTAATTTTATCCTTTCAGTTGTAGATGCAAGTCTTTCATGTGCTGTCGGTTTGTGCTAGCTTTCTTTATCAGAATCTGTACTACACACACACGTGACATGTGACATGTACACATTTACATATTTGTAAATATACGTATGTATGTATATATATACATATGTATTTCCTACTTGTGATTTTTTTCTAGTTCTTCACATTGTTTTACAAGTTTTGGGTCTACAGACCCGTTTAATGGCTTTATGCCCCCTTTTGACTTATTTCATGATGTCAAATACCTGCTTTCATCCTGTTCATGCTTCTGTCCTTAAAATTGGGATTGCCTGCTCTTCACATGGCCACTCTGCCTTCTTTTTCTTTGCATCAGGGTTGTACAAGTTTTCCCAGACATTCATCTTCAGTTTTTTCGTTGTCTTAGGTGTATTTCTTTCTTTCTTTTTTTTCCTATTATTTTTTAAATTAATTATTTTTTTAAAACATTTTATTTATTTATTTGACAGAGAGATCACAAGTAGGCAGAGAGGCAGGCAGAGAGAGAGGAGGAAGCAAGCTCCCCACTGAGCGAAGAGCCCGATGTGGGGCTCGATCCCAGGACCCTGGGATCATGACCTGAGCCGAAGGCAGAGGCTTTAACCCACTGAGCCACCCAGGCGCCCCTAATTTATTTATTTTTATTTCTTTTCAGCGTAACAGTATTCATTGTTTTTGCACCACACCCAGTGCTCCATGCAATACGTGTCCTCCCCAAAACCCACCACCAGGCTCCCCTAACCTCCCACCCCCCCACCCCTTTAAAACCCCTCAGGTTGTTTTTCAGAGTCTTTTTTTTTAAGTTTTTTAAATTAATTTCTTTTCAATGTAACAGAATTCATTGTTTATGCACCACACCCAGTGCTCCATGCCATATGTGCCCTCATAATACCCACCACCTGGCTCCCCCAACC
>PISX010029406.1:0-20075 GCA_004024625.1 Mellivora capensis
GAGCCTGATGCGGGACTCGATCCCAGGACCCTGAGATCATGACCTGAGCCAAAGGCAGAGGCTTTAACCCACTGAGCCACCCAGGCACCCCGGAAGGTATTGTATTCTTGTCAGTAAGTCTTTCCTCACACTCAGCAGAGCTGATGCAGAGCCGTCCAAGAGTGGTAGGGAGCCACTTGTGGGGCTGAAGAAATTACCTACTTATCTACATCAGTCATGGAATCATCTAATTTTTCTTTATAGTCAGGAAGTGAAGTAAACTCAAAATTCTGTGGTATCATCACCACAAGACTAAGATAAGATGTAGAAACAAAGTATTGGATAGCGACAAACTTTAATATGAAAGTAAGAAAATAAAATGTTTTCCATGAGTATCCAAGAAATTACAACGGTTTGACAGCTTATATATCCTTAAAAATCCAATGAGCTTAGCTCTCCCACTATTTTTTTTTCCCACAGTTCTCAATTAGTGGCCTCCTTTAAAGTTTGCTGTTCCACAAGGGTGAATTTATTATTATAGATTCAAAAACCTTTCAATTTTATACTGATTGAATTAGTACTATATTATTTGATTAGCCAAGTTCCTATAGACTTTGTAATTCTTGGAATTTTTTGATGTAGGGAATGTTTATTTATGGATAGTTTTCTTTCAGTGATTTTCCAGCATTATTCTGTTGAATGTAAGATTTTTTTTTTTTTTTTTTTTTTTTTTTTTTAGGAAAAGTAGGTATTCAGAATAAAAAAAAAACAGCTACATATTGATCATGGGTTTTGGTTACATGCATGTTCTCTTTAAATTTATTCATTAGTGATATATTTGTTTAAGGCACTTTTCTGTATATTTCACAATGAAAAATGCATTTTGATATTTTGCATAGGTTGAAAATGAAAAATAGTATTAGCTAATCAAATAGCTAATAAAGACTACTTGAGGGGAGCCTGGCTGGCTCAGTTGGAGGAGCATGTGACACTTGATGTTGGGGTTGCATTTGAGGCCCATGTTAGGTGTAGAGATTACTTAAAAAACTTAAGGGGCACCTGGGTAGCTCAGTCGGTTAAGCATCTGCCTTCAGCTCAGGTCATGATCTCAGGGTCCTGGGATGGAGCCCCGATCTTCAGGGCTCCCTGCTCCGCAGGGAGTCTGCTTCTCCCTCTCCCTCTGACCCTTTTCCTCCTGTGTGCTCTCTCTCTCTCTCTCTCTCTCGCTCGCTCAAATAAATAAGTAAAATCTTTAAAAAAAAAAAAATCTTAAAGAAAAAAAAGAGACTAATCGACTGTCAGGAAGTGAATAAGTAATCTGAGCCCCTGTGGTACTGTGGAATTCAACATTCACCAAACCGAATTTCTAAAAGTGGGGAGTAGGGCCCATAAGGTATAAGGAGGGCTTTGACAGACTCAAGTTTCGAACTTGGCATTTACTTAGAACGAGCTTTAATTATTGTACTTTTCGAAGATAACCATACATTGTATAATGGCAAGGGTCAAAAGAATACAACATAGGTTGAAACTCTGCCTTATGGCCTGGCATATTGGTGGTGCTTTGCCTGCCCAGCTGTGAGGAATTTTCCCAGGCTGAGTGCTCTGTAAGGGATGTCAAGCCCTGAGCCCTGTGTATTCTAAATCGGGATCCGTGCCCAGCATGGGCATGCTCAGGGAAGTTTGGACAGGCATGGTGCCAAAACATGGTTAAGTTTCACCACTGGATTGGACTAATATGGATGAGCTTTATCTCAGCAAACCATTTCTGTACTGTAGGTGTTGCTGTATCCTATTGCTACAGGACTGTGAATGCCTTTAAGCAAAAGGTACTGCCACTTGGCTCAAGGGAGATCTTATGCACGTAAGTAGGGGCAGGGACACAGACAGGGAGAGGTAGCCGGTTGGTGCTGCGTGTTCAGTCAGGTGATCTAGTTGGCTACATGTAGTACAGTCAGTGGACTCTAAAGGGATGGAGAAGGCTGAAGAGCACTGCCCCCTCCTGGAATGTGGTTTATTTAGCGCCTGCCCTGGAGCCTCTCCAGATCCATCCTGATGTCCATGCAGAATGGGTTTCCAGCTGCTGCTCAGGAAGAAATCTCTTTTAGGAAAGGGAACAGTCCTCCTCCCTCCCTCCATCTTTTGGGTCTAACTAGGAAGTTCCGAGAAAGTATGAGATACCGTAAAGTGTGTAAGATAGGGTCTACTCTCTAGAGGTCCACTCTCTGCACACCATATTTTCTAAAATACAATGTCAGCTATACCATTTCCCTCACAAATCCTTAAGGTCTCCCTTTCCCTAATTCAATCCATTTAAGGCTGCTTGCCACATGGCATGCTCCTGTTAACATACTGTTACTTTATCTGTACCCTATACTCTACCAGGAGCTACCTGTACTTAAACGTGCTTGACTTTTTCCACCACTGAGTCCCTAGGCCTGTTACTTCCACTTCTTAAAATGCCTTTTGCATATTAGGGAAAACCTATATAGTTCTCATCTGATGTCTTGCCTTTCCTGTGTATCTGCTTTACGACTTGTGGACAGAAGACTTCACTTCTGAAACTTCTGGTCTCTAAATGTGTAGAGGTTTTTCCCCACACAGTAAGTGATTTTCTGTGATATAAGCTGGGTGTATATTTAATTTATATAATTTAATTCATTCTGCCAACTAGAGATAGTGTCAAATCTCATAGGTTAGGAGCTTGGGCCAATTTCAGGTGCCCATTCCAAGTGGTAGGGCCCCAGGCTACCCACAACTTTATCCGATTTGGCTACAAATTGGACATTCCCACAACCCTCTCCTCAGGTTCAATTAATTTGCTAGAGCAGGACTCAGGGAAACATGTACATTTACCAGTTTATTATAGGATATGATAAAGGAGAAAGAGGAGTAGCCAGACGGATGATGAGGTACATGGGGCAAGGTCTGGGAGGATTCTGAGCATAGGAGTTTGGACTATGTGTCATTCTCCCAGTGTGGATGAGTTCACCAACCTGGAAGCCCTAAAAATCTTGTACTATTGTCATTTTATGGAAGCTTCCTCACATCGGGATGGTCAATAATTAACTCAGTTTCTAGCCCCTTTCTCTCTGGAGGATGAGGGATGGGGCAGAAAATTCCAAGCTTCTAATCATGGCTTGGTCTTTTTGGTGACCAGCCTATATACAGAAGTCCACCCAGAGTCACCTCAATAAAACAACAGATGCTCCTAGTGCTTTTATTAGGGATTTTCAAAGGTTTAGGAGCTTTGTGCTGGAGCAGGAGATCAGAGACAAATATGTATATTTCTTCTTGTTTTATATCTTCCTTCATCAGCTCCATCTTGCCAAACCTAAAACACATATATATTAATACACATACATCTACAGTTGACCCTTGAACAACATGGGGGTCAGGGGCTCCAACCTTGGTGCAGTCAAAACTTCACATATAACTTTTTTTTTCGTATAAAACTTTGACACCCCCCCCCCCAAATTTAGCTACAATTTATCCTCTTTATAGGAAATAGTGGAAAGAGAGAAATAAAGAGAGGGAAAAGAAAGGGAGGAATGGCAAATTACTTACACATTGTTAACAATCAAGGGAAAAGATGTATAGGCATTTTTGAGTAGGCTGTCAGCTCCTCCAAAACCTTACTACTACATCAAGACCAGGGTTTAAATGCATTTCTAGATCTACTCTTTTTTTTTAAGATTTTATTTATTTATTTGACAGACAGAGATCACAAGTAGGCAGAGAGGCCGGCAGAGAGAGAGGAAGGGAAGCAGGCTTCCTGCCAAGCAGAGAGCCTAACGCGGGGCTCGATCCCAGGACCCTGAGATCATGACCTGAGCTGAAAGCAGAGGCTTTAACCCACTGAGCCACCCAGGCTCCCCTAGATCTACTCTTATATGTATTTTTAACACCTGGCACCCCAAGACACACCACCACTCTAACCCACCCCACACTGCAAATCCAGGAATTCCACTGACAATGTACATAGGAGAAAAAAGAGCCACTTCCTTTGCTGTGGCTGGGGCTGTTATCCTACAGAATGGATGGATGGGCTTGAAGGGAATTAATGACAATATTTCTGAAGTCATACAACACCGTGCATATGAATATGAAAACACACAAATGTGAATTCTCCTGGGTGGATGAAAAGAGGCAGAAAAAAAAAAAAAGGAAAAGAGGCAGAAATCAATGTTCCCAAATAAAATGAAGAAGGACAAAGATGAGGCCAGGTTAGCAACAGTTTACAACAGAGAAGCAGCCTAACAAAGAAACTGGCGAAGAGAGAAGAAACTGCATTTGGGGATACGAATCCCAGCTCTACACTTAATATGCAAAGACTTCTCCGAGACTTAGTTTTTTCAGTTGTAAAATGAAGGTGACACCTGCCTCACAGATTGGTGTGGATTAAGTGAGGAGCATACAGCAGTAAAGAAGAAAAGGCTGACAAAGAGAAAAAGAACATGGTGCTGTTTTGTTTTGTTTTCATTATTTATTTAAAAATTTTTTTATTTACTTGTTTATTTATTTTTGTTATACTTAATTAGTTTCAGAGGTAGAATTCAGTGATTCATCGGTTGCATATGACACCCTGTGCTCATTACATCAAGTGCCCTCCTCAGTGCCCATCACCCAGTTAACACTTTCCCCAACCCATCTTCCCTCCTGCAGCCCGGTTTGTTTCCTAGAGTTCAGGGTCTCTTATGGTTTTCCTCCCTCTCTATTTTCTTAGGGTCCACTCCTCCTCTGACTGAGCCAGCCAGGTGCCCCAAGAAGTTTTTGGTTTTTACTTTGTGTTTAAGATGGGAGAAATAACAGCATGTTTTAAGCTGATGGGAATTACACAGGAAAAAGAGGAGGAAATTGTTGGACCTATCTCCTTGAATAGATAAGAGGATATAGGAAATAGTAAACAAGTAAAAGGGTTGACAAGACAGGAGCATGAACTGCTCATCCGTAATGATAGGAAAGAAGGCAGAGAATAGGAGTACAAATGCTTTTATGTGGGTCAGGTGTGATGGTGGGACTTTGTGTAAGTTCAGTGCTCAGTGCAACAGAAAATGAAGTCCTCTATACCTTGGCCATTGCAGACAAAGAGAAGGCAGAGGAAACTGAAGCAGTTCCTGCCCCCAGATTTGGCAGTGAAGGAGCTGAAATGAACCATGCATACTGATTATTAAGGGCCTACTTCAGGTTTATGGATATGAGTTTAAGGCGACACCAACAAATAAAAAGCAAATAGTGAAATGGTAGATATAAACTCAGCATGTTAGTTATGTTAAATGTAAATGGACTAAATACTCCAGTAAAAAGACAAAAACTGTCAGACTGGCTTTTGAAAAGTAATTCTATTAAAAAAAAGAAAGAAACCATATGCTACTTACTGGAGGAGACATAACATGAATATTAAGATACAGAAAGATTCAAAGTGAAAGGAAAGAAAAATATATGCTATATAAATGCTAACAAAAATAAAGGTGCTGTGGCTATACTAATTCAAAGTAAACTTTAGGGCAAAAAATAGTGGAAGAGTCCTTTTTTGTTAATAATTAAATGTATAGGGGCACCTGGGTGTCTCAGTGGGTTAAAGCCTCTGCCTTTGGCTCAGGTCATGGTCCCACGGTTCTGGGATGGAGCCCTGCATCAGGCTCTCTGCTCAGCAGGGAGCCTGCTTCCTCCTCTCTCTCTGCCTGCCTCTCTGCCTACTTGTAATCTCTGTCTGTCAAATAAATAAATAAAATCTTTTTTAAAAAGTTAAATGTATAATGATGAAAAAAGTTTTCTTTAACAGGAAGATATTGTGTTTCTGAAAATATAAAATGCAAAATCATCATAACTGAAAGAAGAGAAAAATCCCCAAACTAAAAGATTTTTACTCATCTCAGTGACTGAGAACAGAGATTTTATTTTATTTTATTTTGATTAGGCAATGATTACATTTTCTTTTTCTTTAAATAAGGTGGTACCATTCCTCAAAGAATTGATGCAGTTTTGCACATTATTTCACATTGAAAGGAACTACATCTATCTCTGCTTGTGTGTTGGGTTCATTTTGCAGTAGATGAACCAGCGCCTGCACATTTTCACCCAGTAACAGTCCCTGCAGTGATCCTTGATTATGCTGTTGGTCTTGAACACCAGGGGAAGCTGCAGGCTGGGGAGGAGCCAGATGGGAGGATCACAGGCATCATGGCCCAGGTGCACTGGGCTTTGCAGGACCTTCGGTGCATAAGGGTCCTAGAAAGAGAGTGGAGAGCATTCGGGGGTTCACCAGGCCACAAGGACTCTGACAGAGTAGAGGGCTCAGGGTGGACTATATATTACAAGCATAGTTGCTGTGTTGTGGCTGAGTCTGGGAAGAAGGTGCCTGGCGGATTGCTGGCAGAGCATTTCACACATGCCTGTGCAGTGGGCAAGAACAAAGAGATCTTTTTTTTTTTTTTAAGATTTTATTTACTTATTTGTCAGAGAGAGAGCGAGAGAGCGAGCGAGCACGGGCAGACAGAGTGGCAGGCAGAGGCAGAGGAAGAAGCAGGCTCCCTGCCGGGCAAGGACCATGACCTGAGCCAGGGCAGCCACTTAACCAACTGAGCCACCCAGGCGTCCCAGAACAAAGAGATCTTAAAAATTTGTAAGGATATGAGATTTAAAGTGAGACAGTCAGCATGGTTGGTGTTTGTTTGTTTTTTTTTCTCCAGCCACATTCAACTGCTCTGGTGCAGATGCAGGAGAAGAGGGGACATCCTTGCCTTATTCCTGATCTTAGTAAGAAAGCTTCTAGTTTCTCACCATTGAGTATGATGTTCGCTGTAGGGTTTTTGTAGATATTCTTTATCAACTTGAGTAAGTTCCCCTTTATTCCTACTTACCTGAAAATTTTTAATCATGAATAGGTGTTAGATTTTGTCAGATGCTTCTTTCTGCATCTATTGAGCAGGTGATTTTCCTTTTTTAGCCTGTTGGATTCCATTAATAGATTTTTGAATGTTGAACCAGCCTTGCTTAGCTAGGATATATCCCATTTGGTTGTGTTGTAGAATTTTTTTTCTTTTTTTAAAAAATATTTTATTTATTTATTTGACAGAGAGAGATCACAAGTAGGCAGAGAGGCAGGCAGGGGTGGGGGGGGAAGCAGCTCCCCGCTGAGCAGAGAGCCCGATGTGGGGCTGGATCCCAGGACCCTGAGATCATGACCCAAGCCGAAGGCAGAAGCTCAACCCATGGAGCCGCCCAGATGCCCCAAAATGAGACCACATTTTGGCTCATGTAGTATTTCTCCAGTTTGAGATCTGATTCATCGTCACTTGCTTTGCAGAAAAAGGAAAAATTTTTCAAATCAAAATTACAGGTATGCTTGCAACTCTGGCTCTGTTACAACTGCTCAGTCCAGGTCACCCTGAAGGACACTGTTTTTCTTTGTATGAAGCTGTGTCTCCATTCATACTTTACTCATACTTCAGTTAGGTTTTCTTTTTTTTTTTTTTTTAAGATTTTATTTATTTATTTGACAGAGATCACAAGTGGGCAGAGAGGCAGGCAGAGAGAGAGGAGGAAGCAGGCTCCCCGCTGAGCAGAGAGCCCGATGTGGGGCTGGATCCCAGGACCCTGGATCATGATCTGAGCCTAAGGCAGAGGCTTTAACCCACTGAGCCACCCAGGCGTCCCCTTCAGTGAAGTTTTAATGTAGTTAATAATGTAATATCCAGGAAATAAACTCATTCATCAATCAGATACTCCAGAAGTATTTTTTACTGTAGGAGGGGAAAAGAGCAGTCTCTCACTTTGCTCTGACTGTTTGAGCCTATACTGATTCATACTCAACTGACTGGCTGATTCTCGTTCATAAATTTGAATAGATTCCTTCATTAATGCCTGCATTCTCTTTGTTTCACCTTATATGGGCTCTGTCAGTCTTTGTAACTGAAAAATAGCTATCATTTCTTTTTATTTTTCTTATTTTTATTTTTTTAAATTTATTTATTTGACAGACAGATCATAAGTAGGCAGAGAGGCAGGCAGAGAGAGAGAGAGGAGGAAGCAGGCTCCCCGCTGACCAGAGAGCCCAATGCGGGGCTCGATCCCAGGACCCTGACCCACTCAGGCGCCCCTATTTTTCTTATTTTTTAAAAGTTTTTATTTTAATTCCAGTTAGTTAACATACAGTGTTATTTTCAAGTACAATATAGTGATTCTACGATTCTGTGCATCACCCAGTGCTCATCATGACAAATGCACTCCTTAATCCCCATCATCTATTTACCCCCACCCACCCACCCACATCCCCTCTGGTAACCATCAGTTTGTTTCCCATAGTACCCCGGGATCATGATCTGAGCTGAAGGCAGGAGCTTAACTGACTGAGCCACCCAGTTGTCCCTGCGTTGCTGCTTTTACAGTCTTTTCTTTATCACTATATTTTGCCAGTTTAATTATATCTTGGTATGGGTCTGCTTTTGTTGATTTTGATGGGAGATCTCTGTAGATTTTGATATCTTTTTCCTTCCCCAGATTAGGGAGGTTTTCATCCATTATTTCTTCAAATAAAATTTCTGCCCCCTTTTCTCTCTTTTCTTCTGAGACTCCTAGAATATGAATGTTACTATGTTTGATGGAGTCACTGAGTTCCCTAAGTCTATTCTCCTTTTTCTTAATTCTTTTTCCTCTCTTTTGTTCAGCCTGGTTACTTTCCATTACTCGCTCTCCTTAGGTCACTAATTCCTCCCTTTGCTTCTTCCATCCTGCATTCCATTCCATCAATCACATTCCTCATTTTGTATACTGAATTCTTTAACTCTTTAACTCTGCTATGTTATTCCTTATCACTCACATCTTCTACTCTTTTCTCAAGTTCAGTGAATATCATTATGATCATTGCTTTAAATTCTCTACCAGGCATGTTACTTATATCCATTTCATGTAGATCTCTAGCCATGGCCCTTGTCCTGTTCTTTCATTTGGGATGAATTTCTCTGTCTTCTCATTTTGCTGCCTCTCTGTGTCTCTTTCTCTGTTAAGAAAGTCAACTATGGGCGCGCCTGGGTGGCTCAGTGGGTTAAAGCCTCTGCTTTCGGCTCAGGTCATGATCCCAGGATCCTGGGATCGAGCCCCGCGTCGGGCTCTGCTCCGCGGAGAGCCTGCTTCCTCTTCTCTCTCCCTGCCTGCCTCTCTGCCTACTTGTGATCTCTGTCTGTCAAATACATAAATTTTAAAAAATCTTAAAAAAAAAAAAAAAAAGAAAGTCAGCTATGTCTTTTATTCTTGAAAGTAGTGACTTCATGAAGAAGAGGTCTGGAGTGCCCTGCAGTGCAGCGTCCCCTGTTCAGCAGAACCCAGCAAGGAGCGTATCCTATGTGTGTGGCTTTCCCCCTGCTGTTGTGTTGAGTCACTTGTCCTTTGAATATAGTCATCTGCGTTGACTCTCTCTGCCTGTTTGGAGCTGCACTTCCTCTGTGTAATGTTAGTTAGGCCAGTTCCGATGGTGCGTGCCCACCAGGGAACTTGAGCAATGGAGGAGGTGGTGGCAAAATTTGTGCTGGGCCTCTAGTCTTATGGAAGATCCCCTGAAGTGCCCCGAAGCGCTGCTGTGGCTACCGGCCAGGTATGGGCGTGGCCAGGAGCAAGAGACTGGCTCCCAGTGGGGCAATGGGTAAGGCTGGCTGAGGGTCCCTGGTGGCAACTTGCACAGCTGAAAACAGCACGCAGCAGGGGCTGGGTGCCCCCGCACCAGCTGGAGACAGCTCAGGGCAGCAGCTGTGTACCCTGCAGCTGAGCGGGACTGGTGAGCAGTTTTAACATTTGTCTCGAGTTCAGGGCCAAGGGGGTAGGCTTGGAGCAGGTGAGTGTGCGGTACACTGCTAGCAGGTTAGGTACCAGCTCTGTGCAGCCCTGCCTCCTGCAGATGGCGCTGTGCTCATGCTAGGGGGTGGGGGATGAAAATGGTACCCGCCAGCTTCCTTGTTTTCCAGGTCCCTCAACATGCTGCGAAGTCAGTATGAATATACCTGTCCCCCATTTGCTCTCTGGCATTGTACAGTCTGCTGTTTTTATGTTGTCTCTCTGTGCAGGCTGTGTTTTAGGGGCAGCAACCCAGCTATCACTTGCCCTCTTGGGTGGAAGTGCTGAGTCAGCTGACTTTTAAAACTCCAGGCTCTAAGTCCCCTTCATCAAACAAAGAATTCAGCCCCTCTGTTTTTCAAAGCCAAACCTTACAGGGAATGGTGCAAGGCCCTGTTTCTCCACTCCCTCTGCACCCCCAGCTCCCTCTCTACTGCAAGCCGCCTCCCTCTGCATATCTGGCCCCACTAACCTTTTGGGTACAGCTTCTTCTCTATATTTGGTTGCGGAGTTTGTTCTGCCAGTCTTTTGATGGCTCTCTGGTTTAGTGATTTGGATGTGAATGATACATAGTTGCAAACCTGAGACAGAGTGATCTCAGGGTCCTTCTAGTCTGCCATCTTCCCCTTGCCAAGAACTGTGATTTCTAAACTAAGACTTGGGCCAGTTCTCACAGAGAAAAATCTCACTTTATAGAAATTAAAAAATAAGTTTTATTGAGGATCGTAGAATTTGGCACTGAGACTACTTCATACAACTGTCAGATTTACAAGGTACCATTGATCGTCAAAGATACTGATTAAACAAACAAGATATGCATTATGTATATGATTTAAGAAAACAATTGGCATGGGGCGCCTGAGTGCCTCAGTTACTCAAGCATCTGTTTTGGCTCAGGTCATATCGCAGAGTCCTGGAATAGAGCCCCACATTGGGCTCCCTGCTTGGTGGGGGCAGGGATTCTGCTTCTCCTCTGCCTCTGCCCCTCCCCCTAACTCTGCTCTCCCCAACACCCCCCCCAGGTGGGCTCTCTTTCTCGAAAAGAAATAAATAAAAATCTTAAAAAAAAAGAAAAGAAAAAGTAAAACAATTGTTTGCTCTCTCTCCCTCTGTCAAATTAATTAATTAATTTTAAAAACTTAAAAAAATAAAAGCAAAATGTTAGTCAAGTAGTGACCAATAGCTTCCTATACAGAGATGCTAGGAAATAAATTAACTGTGTAACTTGTTTTTTCCTTAAAACTATAAACTTGCTGAACTAGAATTTTCTTTTAAACTCTATAGAACTTATTTATTATCCTTAAAGGAGAAACTTATATTTCCAGCCTTACTCTTTCTTGAGTTAACAGGGAAGTCTACATCCCAAGGAAACAGTCTGAGATCTACATGGAAATGAATTTACAAAGATAATCATCACAACTCTAATCATTACAGCTAACTTGTTTTTAAAACCTAGATATCCAAAAATAGAAAACCACTTAAGTAATTATGGATTATGAAATACTGTCAACATTCAGAAGGTTTGGTATGCTCAGTGTATGACGTTAGGTCGGAGAAAAGCAGGATAAAAATCTATACACAAGGTTAAAATATGAATACACATACATATGTAGAAAAAAAAAGAAAATGAAGTATACTAAAATTTTAATTATGCTTTCTCTTTTAAATATTTAAGCCTTTTATTTATTTATTTTTAAAGATTGTATTTATTTGTTTGAAAGAGAGAGAGACAGTAAGAGAAGGAACACCAGCAGGGGAAGTGTGAGAGGGAGAAGCAGGCTTCCCACCGAGTGGGGAGCCCCATGCAGGCAGATCCTGGGATCATGACCTGAGCCAAAGGCAGACACTTAACGATTGAGCCACCCAGATGCCCCAAACCTTTTATTTTAAAATAGTTTTCAGTTTACAGAGAAGTTGCAAAATTACAGTGTCTGTATACCCAGCACCCACTTTCCCCTTTTGTTAGTATCTTATAGTAGTATGGCACATTTGTCACAACTAATGAGCCAATACTGATATATTAGTATTAACTAAAGTCCATATTCTGTCCTGTTTCCTTAGTTTTCCCCTATTGTCCTTTTTCTGTTTAAGTACCCCATCTAGGATATCATATTGCAGTTAGTCACGTCTCCTTAGGCTCTTCTTGGCTATGACAGTTTTTCAGACTTTTTGTTTTTCGTGACCTTGACAGTTGTGAGTATTGTGGTTAGGTGTTTTGCAGAATGTCCCTTAATTTGGGCTTGCTTGAAGCTTTTCTCATGACGAGACTAGGATTAAGGGCTCTTGGGAGGAAGATTGCAGAGGTGAAGTGCCACTTTCAACACATCGGTTATACCAAGGTTACGGGGTATCAACACAATTTATCCCTGATATTTACCTGGCTAAGGTAGTGTTTGTTACGCTTCTTCATTAGAGTTACTTCCTGTCCCCCTTTCCATACTGTACATTTTGGTAGTGAGTAACTAAATATAGCTTCCTGCCTTTTGACTTCTTTATAATTTTCCAAATTTCTACAATAAACATATATTTCCTTAAATATATGTTTATTCTATTTTATTATTTTATTTATTTTATTTTAATTTATAAATTATATATTTATTCATATATTTATATATAAAATATATTTATCTGTAATATATATTATATATTTATATATAAATTTATATTTATAAATAAATATATTTTTATTTTATTTTTATTTTTATTTTATTTTTTTAAAAGATTTTATTTATTTATTTGACAGACAGAGACCACAAGTAGGCAAGAGAGGCAGGCAGGGCGAGAGGAGGAAGCAGGCTCTCCGCGGAGCAGAGAGCCCGATGTGGGGCTCGATCCCAGGACCCTGGGATCATGACCTGAGCCGAAGGCAGAGGCTTTAACCCACGGAGCCACCCAGGCGCCCCTATTTTTATTTTTTAAGATTTTATTTATTTATTTGACAGATAGAGATCACAAGTAGGCAGAGAGATAGGCAGGGGGGGCAGGGAAGCAGGCTCCCTGCCGAGCAGAGAGCCTGATGCAAGTCTCGATCCCAGGACCCTGGGACCATGACCTAAGCCAAAGGCAGAGGCTTTAACCCACTGAGCCACCGAGGCGCCCCCATAAACCAATTTTAAATCCTACCTACACTTCAGCTCCCTTCTGAAATGCCACTTCTCTTAAGTCCTCCCCACCTAAGTTAGATGTGGTTTGTTCCATCCTTATGTAATACTGTCCCTGTGGCACTTTTATTCTGTTCTACCTCTACACTAAAATGTTATTTCCCCCACTTGTTTCTACATCCATCTTATTTCAGAAGGGATTAAGGAGGGGCTCCTCTCCTCCCTGTGTCTGCTGCAGGGCCCAGTCTACAATGGACACAGTCATCCACACTCTTAACATCTTTTTGTTTCTGTCCTGAGGCTCTCTCAGGAAACTGCTCCAGGATCTCTGAGGACACTGAGTATTCCAGCATGATAAACAGTGAAGAAATTACCTTGGAGAGTATAGTTAAACCAGTCTGGTGTTTCTAGTCCATGTGCTGAGGAAAGCATGCAGAAAGCACAATCAGTGGTACGAAGAGAAACCCCTGAGCTCGCTCTTACCTTTGGCCAAGGGCGGAGGAGGCATTCCTGAGCCCACTGAGGTGTGTGGAGACTAGAAACTATAGGCACCAAATTTTCTTCATGTAAAAACAAACAATCTTCGACTCTTTCATACCTTTTTCTTTTGGCTCTCAAAAAATTTTCTTCTGGTTTAGTCCTGGCTTGGCAGAGCCAGAGACTACAAGCCCCTCTAGTTAGCACCTTTATTAAGAGATTTTTAAAAAAGATTTTATTTATTTATTTAACAGAGAGAGACCAAAAGTAGGCAGAAAGGCAGGCAGAGAGAGAGGAGGAAGCAGGCTCCCTACTGAGCAGAGAGCCCGATTCGGGGCTCGATCCCAGGACCCTGAGATCATGACCTGAGCTGAAGGCAGAGGCTTAACCCACTGAGCCACCCAGGCGCCCCTCTAAGAGCTTTTTCTTAAGATGACATTTTATTTACTTAGGTGCTGTCTGAATCTGAGGCAGGATTCTCTGTAATGTAGCGATTTAGAAAATTCAATGATAAAACAGAAGAGGAAGGGAAATATAAATAATGTTAAGTCATAATCCATATTAAGAGAAAAGATCCAGTTGCCATGTTTACATCTTAATAATCTTCCTGTTCTTTTTCTATAATTTTGTAAGTATGTTTCCAAATGTTATTTGAAAATATTTCCTTGAAGACATCTCCGCCCCGGAAGTTTAATCTTAAGGTCCATGGATGTAACCATCAATTTCTAAGCCTTCCTACTTAATTATGAGAAACAACCTTGCTAGTGTATAATGCCCAATATGTAAATATCTGAATTTTCATTGTTAGGGCAAGTGTTTCAGATTGCTATCACAGTCATCTTTCTTTGGCGAAACAAGTGTTAATCACTGACTCTAGCAGATTACATTTGCTTTAAAACGTTGTGAACAGGAGCTCCTGGGTGGCTCAGTCATTAAGCATCTGCCTTCACTAAGGTCATGATCCCGGGGTCCTTGGATATAGCCCTGTGTTAGGCTCCTTGCTCAGAGGAAAGCCTGAATCTCCCTCTCCCACTCCCCCTGTTTGTGTTCCCTTTCTCGCTGTGTCTCTCTCTGTCAAGTAAAGAAATAAAATCTTAAAAAAAAAAAAAAAAGCTTTGAACAAGGTCTGTGTTTGCACATATTTTCATTTGCCTCCCAGAGTTGTGAGGATTAAGTGAGCGGCATAAAGTTGGTGCCCTGGAAGCGTATTTCCTTTCCCAACTGCTCTCCTTCCTCCTGGACTAAAACCACTGTCACTTCCATGTGTTGCTGTGGTATCAGATTTGTGTCAAGTAAAACCTGCCTCTTCCCACCACTTATTTGTTTTGTAAAATCAGTATCTTTTTTTTTTTTAAGATTTTATTTATTTATTTGTCAGAGAGAGAGAGAGAGCACGCACAGGCAGACAGAGTGGCAGACAGAGGCAGAGGGAGAAGCAGGCTCCCTGCCGAGCAAGGAGCCCGATGTGGGACTCGATCCCAGGACGCTGGGATCATGACCTGAGCCGAAGGCAGCCGCTCAATCAACTGAGCCACCCAGGCATCCCTAAAATCAGTATCTTTAAAATTACATTTATGGGGCACCTGGGTGGCTCAGTGGGTTAAATCCTCTGCCTTTGGCTCAGGTCATGATCTCAAGGTCCTGGGATCAAGCCCCGCATCGCATCGGGCTCTCTGCTCAGCAGGGAGCCTGCTTCCTCCTCTCTCTCTGCCTGCCTCTCTGCCCATTTGTGATCTGTCAATAAAACAAAATGACATTCATGCTACAAAACACATTTTTTATTGGTATACATACTAATGTTAAAGCAGAATATGTGAAAAGACACACATGAAAATCATCACAAAGATTTTGTGGAGGATGATGGTAGCCTGGAGACTGATGGGCCACTTTGGCTAGATTATTTTGAGCTGAAGGCAATTGAGACCCTGCAGGCTCAAGAGAAAGTTCTGCCCTTCCCTTAACTACATGGAGGAATCTAAATTGAGGGTCTTTCCCAGACTAAGGGTTATTTACAGAGATAAACTGTATCGGAGTGACCCATCTGTATGGCAGGGCAAACATCTAATTATCAAACATCTTTTCTTCTTACTGCCCTGTGAGCTGCATTCCTTCCCTTCGAAGTCCTAGACCACTAACCTCTTCTCCTTAGTTCAGGATGATGTTTATACCTAGTTTTGCCTGTCTTGGGAATTTCCATGTCCGTATGGATTTCCTGTGCATATGCTATCAGATTTTTCTCCTGTTAATCTGTCTCTTGTCAATTTGATTCTTAGCCCAGTTAGAAGGACCTATGACGGGACGGGAATTCTTGCTCCCTGAAGTAGTGACAGTGGTGTCAACACTGAAGGGAGACGGAATAATACAATCACTTGTAATGTTCCAATATTACAAAGTTGCTTATACTTACGGCTCTCTTTTCATTCCTGACATAATATGTATGGAGACTTTTTTTTTTAAGATTTAAAAAAAATTTCTTTGTGAGAGAGAGAGCGCGTACAAGCTGGGGGAGCAGCAGAGGCAGAGGGAGAAGCAGGCTCCCCGCTGAGCAAGGAGCCCCATGCGGGACTCGATCCCAGAACCCTGGGATCAGGACCTGAGCCGAAGGCAGACGCTCAACTGACTGAGCCATTCAGGTGTCCCAAATGGAGACTATTTTTAATAGTGATGTCACTTAAAAAGAGAAAGGAATAAAAACCCAAACGTGTTAAAATAATAAATCAGGTGAACTGTCTTTAACTGTTGCTGCTAGCATATGTTAGTCTCACTCTCCTAACCTTCAAATAGTGGGCTATATTTTCAGGAGCATCCCTCTAACTTTTCCCCACCAAGTGTTTGTGGAAGAAAGTCTGGAGCTGCTTCCAAGCGTCCACCTGGGCTGTGGCATGAGCCCTGGGCTCCCCACCCCAGATGACAGGACCACCCACCAAGGTGTGCAGGGAAGCCCGGCACAGGGGGAAGTAGGGAGGCTCAATGTAGTGTCCTGTCCCAGGGTAACAGATGATCTCGGGCTTCTTCCTACCATGGGCCTGCAAGCGCTTAGAGGCCTCATTAGCATAGAATTCACTCTTCCAGTTGTGGTCATCCTGCCCTACAAGGAACAGGAAGGCACTCTCAGCTCTTTCCACGGGAATGAAACTCTTCTGGTCAGCTCCTTCCAAAGGGCTGTTCAGGACATCCACAATGTCTGCCAAGCCGTCTTTAGTCAGCCTTACTCGATTTGGATCTAAGCCCACAGGGGGCAAGATCTTATCTTTGTAATGTAAGGCTCCCCCGACATTGGCCACAGAGCCATTGATTAAGACCGTGGCGGTGATGCCCTTCAGGAACGAGGCCATGGAGAGGCAGAGGTCACCTCCTTTGGAACTGCCAAGCAGCCCGACTCCCGGACCCTTTACCTGAGAAGAGGAAAGAGGAGGAAGGAGAATGAGGCCATGAACAGTGCAGTGTGATGAGCAGGGCCTGGAATTGGAACAAAGGGGCAACTGAGCCTGAATCTGGGCTCTACCATTTGACAAGTTTTGCAGTCTTGGGGTATTCACTTACTCTTCCTCTGTATCTTCCTTTCTGCAGCTTCTCTATCATCATTCTTGGCGACTTCAGCAACCACGTGGAGGATATACTCAATACTCTGGCTTCTCAGCCTCCATGCTCCCCTTCTGTCCTTCCACATTTCACTTATGTTTGCTTTCCCCTACCCCCAAATCCATGGCACACCTCTCCCACAACCTAAAGCCTCTTAACCTTTAACCCTGTTTGCTTTCACTGTCACCTCTTCACACCAGATGGAGAAAATAAAGCTCTCCAGTAGGAACTCCGCCTCTTTTCATCCTGTGGGATCTACTTAGTTCCACAAGAGCTCAAGCTCTCTACCTTCCCTTGGGTTTCAAAGTACCTCTGGGCTTATCAAAGGCCCCCCCTGCTGCCTGCACTTGAAATCTTCACTCTCTTTCTCCAGGACTTGCTCCTACAATTACCCTCCTTATATTCATCACTTTCTACTCTACTGGCCCATTCCCATGGGCATACTTAATGCTCCATTTTCACAACAAACCCTGACCTTACATCCACTCTGCCCTGGTGGGGATCAGTTGTCTGAGTTGTTCTTTTTGTCTTCCCTTCTCTACTCCATCCCCTCAGGGTACTTTGGGTCTGCACTATCCTGCAAGGATTGGTCTTGCCAGTTACCAACCTCCATCACAAATGGCTCTCCGATTCACCACTCAACAGCAGTCTTTTTCTCCTTATGGCTTCTACAACAGCACCCTTGACTGGTTTCAACCATTTATTCCTCCTAGAGGAAAAGTACTAGGAAATTAAATGACATATTATTGTCATCCCAACTTTTCAGAGGAGGAAAGAGGGGCCGCAAGGTCATGGGGCTAGCTGCCAATTAGTGAAATCAAAACTTAAATTTAACTCGTCTGTCCACATCTCATGCTGGTGCCACTGCACACTACCACCTTTTCTAAGAGCTCCAAAGCTTCCTGTCCACCGAGCTCTGAATTGTAAAGTAAGCAAGGTTTATCTCCTGGTGCTCTGATACCCAAGCCTATCGCCCTCAAAACACTTCCTAGTACCTAGGCTCTTTGGCTGCCCAGTTCTTCTTTAACTTAACACTGTGGCCTCTCTAAGAGCAGGGTTGTTATGCACAAACATTTAAACTAGGGCCTTTTGGAGATAGTAATTCCAGTTCCCTTTCCCTCTACTTCCTGTATCAAAGCCAGGATTCTCAAATATGTTTGGGCTTACTGTGATCTTCTGTAAAATACTGGGATTTAAAATTCCAAACCAACTAAGAACATCTTTACTAGCAGGAAATACAACAACATAAAATTGCATAGAAATGGTCTACAAGAAGTGACTCTAAATGGTAGTGTGTGTTGGAGCCTAGGAGCGGCTGTGGTCAATTTGTCACATTCTGTGAAAATTAAGAAAAGTAATGAAGACACCGATACATAGATCATAAAACTCAGAGAAGTTCCAACCTGAGGGTGATCCAGCAGATAGTTGACAGCTTCTTCAAAGTACTCCAGGTGGAGGATCTCCAGGCCTTTGGGGAGGTCTTCATAGTTATGATAAGCCAGAGCCATCACAGCAAAACCCTTGCCAGCCAGCAGACTAGCTCGATGTTCCAGAAGGCCACTTCCAACTCCATAAATGTCCACAATCCCAGGAAAGGGTCCTGGTTCTTTGGAAGAAACAAAACACAAAACTGAACTATTCTGCAGGATGTCAAAACTCTCTGCAGTGGTGTCAAAAGCCCTGTGTTGCCTACTTGGTGATGTCAAAGTTTTCTATTGACGATCAGAAATGCTAGAAGCCCTCTGGTCTTCAAGGATCTAGACAGTGGCATAGGCTCAATCCACATTTTCCCTATACCCAGAGCCTCAGAGCACCACAGACCTTTTACAAAAAGCATGCCTTACTTTTGTAATTAAAAATAATTTACAAGCAGACAATGAAGAGAGAAAATCATTACCCACTGCCCCTCCCACCCAAAGCTAACAATGCCAAATGCTAAGGAGCAGGTAGAATACTGCTGGTGGAAACGCAAAATGATACAGCCACTTTGAAAACAGCTGAGCAATGTTTTACTTAACCACTTACTTACCATATGATTTAGCAATGTCATTCCTAGGTATTCATCCAAGAGAAGTGAAAATTTGTGTTCACACAGAAACACTTATGCAAGAGTTTGTAGTGACTTTATTCATCATCTCCAAAGATTTGAAACCCAGCCTGGAAACCCGTCCTTCAACTGTTTTATGAATAAAACTGCTTTTGGGTTTTGTTGTTGTTTTTAAAATATTTTATTTATTTATTTATTTGAGAGAGAGAGATTGAGAGTGTAGCAGAGACTCCCCTCTGCGAGAGAGCCTGGGATCACAACCTGAGCCAAAGGCAGCCATACTCTACAGACTGAGACACCCAGGCGCCCCCTTCACCTTAATTTTCTTAAACCTGAATATATTGTGAGAGTTAGAAGCAAAGTTGCTATACTGAGAAACCATTTAAAAAAAAAAAAAGCGGGGGGGGGGGTGCTACCTGGAGGGCTCAGTTGGCAGAGCATGGGACGCTTGATCCTTGGGTTGTGAGTTCGAGCCCCATCTTGAGAGTAGAGATTACTTTTTTTTTTTTTTAAAGATTTTATTTACTAATTTGACAGAAAGAGCACAAGTAAGCAGAGAAACAGAGGAAGAGGGAGAAGAGGACTCCAGGTGCCCCCAGTGTAGATTACTTAAAAATAAAATCTTTTTAAAAAAATAATCATTAAAGATTTGGAACTACCGGTGCCTGGGTGGCTCAGTCGGTTAAGCATCTGCCTTAACCTCAGGTCATGATCTTAGGGCCCTGGGATGGAGCCCCCCATCTGGCTCTCTGCTCAGCGGGGAGTTGGCTTCTCCCTCTCAAGTCTCCCTCTGTGCTCTCTCTCAGAAAATAAAATCTTAAAAACAAAAAACAAACCAAACCTGGAACTACCTATAAATGTTTTCGTTTTCACTTATAACTGTCTTTCCCCTTTCCCCATGATGTCTTCTAATTGACCTCTCAGTTTTGGAGAGGGAGACCCACCCCCCCACCAGGGCCGACTTGGAGGCCGCCAGAAACCTCTGCAATGTTGGGAGCTACCTCCTTACTGTCTGTAGAAGTGCAGGAGACAAGAGAAAGGTAGGCAGGACAGCCTGTGACCCC
>PISX010029407.1:0-20081 GCA_004024625.1 Mellivora capensis
TCTTGGCTGCATGTTCTTCTCATTTAGTGCCTTGAATATATCTTGCCAGCCCTTTCTGGCTTGCCAGGTTGCTGTGGACAGGTCTGACGTTATTCTGATGGGCTTTCCTCTGTACGTAAGGAGCTTCTTTGTCCTAGCTGCCTTCAAGAGAGTTTCTCTAGAATTATAATTCCTCATTCTTACTATCAGCTGTCTCGAGGTGTTTCAAGAATCTAAAATCTTGGGTGGGGGGCCGTTCTGCCTCTAGTACATGAATGCTGTCTCCATTTGCGATATTTGGAAAATTTTCATGAAGAACGTGTTTGACAATATCTTCTAGACATTCAAATAAACTTTAACCTACTATCAAAACTTATATGTTTGTCTTGATGTTTCCAAAGTGCCTAGCACCACTCTTGGATACATAGCTACATCATATACACACACAACATTTGCTTCTGAATGGGGTCACTTTATAAATATTGTCCAAAGCAGGAACTTTTGAGAGTAAAAAAGAGTACCATTAATAATTATGCTGGGCTTCCTTTGAAATGTTCCCCCAAATAGGGTGGTCTGTTAGATGGGTAGAAGGAGGAGAATAGATAAATAAACATGTAATAAAGTCAGATGTTAATGGAAGATTTTAGGTAGTGATCATTGTAAAATCACGTCAACTTTTCTGTATCTTTAAAAGATTTCATAAGAAAATATTGGAAAAATATAAGTATGCTGGGACAAAATGCATAAACCAAGATATTTGGTCATGCTAGTTCAGAGTTGTTAAAGAATTTATCTCAAAAAGAAAAGCATGAGTAGGTGAAGGGATGAAAAGGAGGGAATAGGAAGAAATGCAGCTAGGTGGATGAGCATGGTATAAACTAGTAGATTATTTTAAGATCTAGGATTAGGAATCTGGATTTAACATGAAGAGTAGTACATCATTCTTTGAAACTGACAGTTATGTAGAGGCTTCTGGCTATAATGCATTAAAATGAGTCATAGGAGGGAGCAATGAAATGTTTAGGGAGGAGGACTAGAAAGAAGATGTTATATTAGCTTCCATTATAGCACTATTTATGTAGCATAAAGCCAGGCTACATAGAAGCCAGGACTCTGTGAAGCATGTATCCTCAGGAAGCAGACCTTTTGTTTTGTTGACTTCAGTAGAAGCTGTTGGCATAACAGGTGGTAAAGGTAAAATCCATCTCATTGAAAATCCCTCAGGAAATCCTGGCTCTCATTGTTCCTTTGCTTTACATGGACAGTGTTTCTAAAAAGAAAATACAGATTTTAATTATTTTTTAGTAGGCTCTCTTTTCCTATTTAACCCAGTGGTTCTCAAACTTGGCTTCACATTGTAATCATCTGGGTAGCTTTAAAAATAATTGTGCCTGGGGCCCTCTTCCAGAGATTCTGATATTCTGATTTAACTGGGTATGGGATATGGCCTGGGCGTCAGCTTTTTAAAATCTCCCCATGTGATTATAAAATTTAAGAACCACTGATCTCATTCTTCAAGATGTTGTTAGATCTTCAATTTAAAGGAGCTCTTGACCATAAGAATAGCTCACAATGACATTATAAATGAACTTCTATGTGGAGAACAGAGTTGGATGCATAGTGAGGGTATTCCTTTTTCTTTGAAAGAAAGGCTAGGGAGAAAGAGAGTAGTGTGAGATTTTGTTCTGTGGACCAGAATTTAAAATACAGCACTGCTTCTAATAACTTATGTGTCTCTTGTTCTATTCCCTGTGATCCATAAATAATCAAAAATTGAATAAATGTTTATTTTTCATGATAATACACTTCTAATTGTTTTAATCTTATAAATGTGGAGATTTGGGTGTTTTCACAGGTCAAAGCCTACCTGTTGTTTTAGAGCATTATATATCTACTTAGGTCAAGTAATGCAATACACATTATATCCTGTCATGGCTAATAGTGAAGCATGGCTAGATGAGGTGGTGAAGAACATTGTACATTCCTGTTTCACCTATTTGATGGAAGAGTCTTAGGAAGTGGGTGAAAGTGCTAACAGGAGGAAGCAGATTGAAAACAATCTGTTCCGGACAACTATTTTTCTCTTCTTTTGATCAGTAAGACCAGTCACTACTTATGTCATCTATTGCTTATTTATTATTGCATGCAACAGTGACATAAGCATCTTTTTTTCAGGGTCCTTGTATATGACTGTAGGTTATCAGCAACCTGTGATTTAAGTGGTTTGGTCACTTGTCAGGAAGAGATGTCATCTGGTAGACAATGTATTTGATTTGCAGGCCAGGATCTGGGGATTCTGGTTTCAAAAGTTACTACTTCATGCAAAATATATACTGGACTTGTATTATGATTTTTCAACTTTTATGGGATCTCAAACATTAGACCAGAAAAGTACTGTTATATTAGTGTCTATGTTACATTATCTTTACTCTGCCTAGAGAGGTGTCAGATTTATTTCCTCTAAGTATATTTTCAAGGCAATAATCTGAACTTTAATGGAATTGGGATTCATATTTGAGAAGTTAAAGGCTTTGATATTACAAAAACACATTTATTCTATGTACTTTTCCTCCTTCCCCTATCCACCTTTTTTTTCTTTTTACAGCTTAGGTTAGAATTACTGCTCCAAATCTCATCAATTATTTATCAGAGAATCTCAACTCTACTTTTAATTGGCCTTAGCTTTATTCAAACTAACTATAACAATTTGATTTTTTATAAAATATTTAATCATACTTTACCATATGGTGAACATCATTTATACATAAAAGCTACTTGCTGTTCTACCTTTGGATATTGTTAGAGAATCTCAGTAAGGGTTTTCTAGCCATCTGCTTTTCTTTCAAACCTTGAGTTAATGTAGACATCTGCAGTGGTGACTCCAGGGTTATTAAACTGCAGTGTCCACTTGAATGCCCTTATGCATAACTCTTCAGAAAATAGGACTGCATGAAAAGATCTCATCTCCTGCTTTGATACTAATGTGCCTCAAGGTAGATTTCACTACATGGGAATGGTGTTCATGTATATCTCACATGTTTCCTTCAAGTGAGGTAGCTTCCTTTAATAATGTCATTGTAATAATTCCCAAACTTACCAAAAAATTATTTGTGGTACAAGTGATCACATTACTAAAGTCTTCTTCACTTTGTTAGAAATAATTTTCCATGGGATTTCTTTAAATTGGAATTCCCCTGGTGCATTTAAACATCTGTTTATAAATCTATAATTGACAAAAAATGGAGGGAATGAGAAAAATGGGCTAAAGTGCTGTAAATCACTGCTGAAGTCCAGAAATGGAAGCAAATAATCTCTAATACTGTAATATAAGCCAATGTGAAAATGATTCAGTTTACAAAAATTCAGTTTAGACTCAAATTTTCTGGAATGCATTTATTGCATAAGGTGATAAATATTTGTACTTGGATTAATGATCTCTTCATTTTTAAATTAAAGACTACCTTCTTTAGCTATCTCAATAACTTTAACCATTTTCTTTTAAAAATGTGGTAGCAGGATATGAAGTGGACCTATCTCTAGCCTCCACCTTCATTTGCAATAATATCCGTAAATTTTTATTTGTAATATTTATAAATGGTTCACATTTTGATGGCAATTGACTTAAATGAGATGTTAACCAGGGGACAAAAAAAAATTGAGGGGAATTTCTTTTTGTTTGCTTGTTTGTTTGTTTCAGCAGTGAGGATCAGCAAAATGACTTAACATCCATGAACTGATGACGAAATTATTCAGCTGTGAGAGTAACCTTCAAGTACCAGAGTTAGGATGATCAATTTTGAAATTCAGTGCAGGAAAGACTGCTTTTATATAATGAAATATTATGGTAGATAAATAGTAAGATTCCTGTAAACCTGTAATTCCCTGCACAGCTATTTTGATCTACTGAGTTGATTGGTAAGACACAGTAAGAGGTAATTTTCTCATTATATCCAGAGGTTTTCCATTCTCTCTATCACTGAATACAGATCTCTGAACTGTATTATAGGCATGGGTAATATTCCAGGTGGATGAAGAGTCCAAGCAACTTAATGATAATTTTGTATGATTAAAAACTGAAGCAACACTCCTGAGTCTGATAACTGCAAAATCTGGTTATTGCCAGCATAGTCTTGACAGTGATGACTTATGTTCATTTTATTCAATGAGAAAAAGGAAGGGTCAACTACTTAAAAAAAAGTTTTTCTTGCTTTATAAGCATTTGGTAATACTTGCTGCTATTTCCTCAGAGCTGTCACTGAACTTACATTTGGGATATATTTGGAAGTAAATAACTACAGAAGGTTTTGGTGCCTTAAAGGAAAGAAAGTGTGAGGCCTCTTAGACAGTCTTCACTAAATGTTGAGCGTGTTTGTACACAAGCAACTTGATTCTTTTTCCCTGGCCAATTGTAAATGCCTCAAGGGTGAGGATCTTGGTTTTTTATTTATTTGGAATTTCACAGTAATGCTAAGCTAGCTCATAGTAAGCATTTATTGTCTAAAAACACCAAGAAAATGAGCCACATAGTGTCTAGACAGTCCAAGTCTATAGTCAGAAAGCACTCATTCTGTAAACCAAATCATTCAGTTCTTTGAGATTTTGGTTGACTATAAACATTCCAATGGCATGTATTCAGGTTAACTGCTCACCACTTCAGAAGGTGCAGCTGATATTTTAACCCCAAATTAATGATGCTTAACTGTTTCTAATCCCCAAGAGAGACCTTTGACCTATGACAATGGAACATCCTGGAAGGAAGGGAAAAACTCCTTTTGATTTGACTGAAGAATCTAGCAGGAGGAATCACTTTTAGATTTTAAAGGCAAGTAAGGAATGTGGAAATCACAGCTGAATTTCCAAAAAAAATGTGGCTTCAGTTTAACAAATTTCAGTGCCAATTCTAAGTGTCTATTCTGAATCCACTTGACCTGCTTGAAATATACCAGTTTAAATGAGGTCTGTTTTTCTGCTTATAGGTTTCATAGAAATACAGACAAACTACTTTCTGCTTAGAATTCTACTTTAGACCAGCTTAAAGGGTTGAGCAGTAGCTGGCATGGTTCATTAGAGGATTAAATGACCTTTAAAGGTGATGAGTTGTATATGTGTATTTACTCTCAGTTTGAGGGGTTGTATTTTCTTTAAGTGTCTTTTTCTCAATGTTTTTAAATATACAATAATACATTCTTCAAAGTTATCATTGCTCTTATGTTCCCTCTTTGAGGATACTTGCTTACTTCAGAAATTTTTTTTTTGCCTCTCTTGATTTTGGTTTCAAAATCTTTTTTTTAATTTTTACTATTCTCATACAAAAATGATTGAAAGTAGTCTAGAGAGCCTTTTAAGGAACACTTTTCAAGCTCATAGTTAACCTCCTTCTGATTGAAAACCACAGTAGAGCAATGGCGGGAAAGGCTTTTATAGTAATAATTATCATTTTAAATATTTAAAAATTACCATTAATTCAAAGAAACTTCAAATGCTCTCTGGTCACACAGCATAAAATTTTAGGATTGCAAGAGAGTTCCTATGGTCATCTGCTACTTCCCTGTGCATTCTGGAAACCTAATAGCCTCTGAGGTTTCCTTTAGCCTGAGGTGCAAAAGGATCCTGCTGCTTGCTTCATTGGGCTTGAAAATAGTGGGCAAAAGAAAACACTGTGCAACCACACTGAGCAAACTCTTTAATATACATATAACTTCATAGTCTTCCTTTTGGTAGAAAGTGTGTTTTTTCCTCCCAGTAGTCAGATATATTGTGCTGAACCAGTGGCAGCCTCTAATCTGCTCTTTAGACCCAGAGCACAAATTTTTAAAATGGTTGATGACAGAGATTCAGAGATAATAGATTCATATTGGAGAGCTGAAAGAAGGAATCCAACCCTTTGCAAGAAGCAAGTGAACAGCTTTGGCCTCATTAATGCCTACTTGCAGGAAGATAAACTAACCTAACCATAAGTAAAGTGCATGTTCTTGGGGTGGATAATGCTCTATGCTGAGAACCAGAATGTGGAATACTAAATGAATGTGTTTTCTCTACACAAAGGGATCAATGGCTGAGGTAGAGATGGAGTCAAGAGAAAGGAGAGGGTGAGACATTGGTAAATGTGGATAGGGGAAATATGGGCTTAATTCTTTTTAAGCAGTGTTGATCATTTTGGGGAGAAAATACTAAGAATGATTCTCACTTTGGGAGGGAAGAATGTTATGAACCACTGCTGGTTTTAACTGCACTTACATATTTATAAAATATTTCATCATTTTTTCAATATCATTCAGGAAATTAAAGGAATTATATCAAACTTTATGTATAAATCTATGTGTCTATTTATTTATACAAATTTCTCTTAGAAGAATTTGGCCATGCAAACAGCACTGACAGGCTTTTCAAGGCATAGTAGGTTAATTCTCCTGTGTGACCATCATCAAACAACTTATCTTTTTGCATGTTTTCAACTGCAGATCTACTTTTCTCAGACTAGTTATGAGACTAAACAGCACAAGCTGTATGTTTATCCACTTGTTTAGTTACTTATTCACTCAACAAATATTTACTCAGAGCCTAATATGTGTGCCAGGGACTTCACAGTATAATTTATTCATGTACAATGTTTATTGAACATTATTCTCTACTGTTAAAACCAGTAAATGAATGAAAAGCTCTCCTTTTCAAATCTGTTTTTCTCTGCCTTCCAGAACTTTACTTTGTACTTCTTTATCTAGATTTAGCCATTATAATTAATTTTAAAACTTCCTTGGATGTAGGGAAGTTGTCAATTATATGTAAATAAATGAGACAATATATATGAATTCACCTTTTTTTAGAAAGAGAGAGAAGAAGCACAACTTAGGAGGGAAACATTTCAAGCAGAATCCTACTAGGATCCTACTAGTGGAACCCTACTAGGAACAGGATCTCATAACACTGAGATCATGACCTGAGCTGAAATCAAGAGTGGGATGCATACCTGATTGAGCCATCTAGGCTCCCCTGGAATAACTTTTAAAAGTATAAAGCCATGGATGTATGCAGGATGGTATTGCTATTATTTTTGGTTACGTATCACCCATGATGGACAAAGATGAATAGCTCATATAGAAGCATAAAGTGACTGTATTCCCTCTCTCTCCCAGAAAGTGGCATAGCAACATCTGGCTTTCTCTTCCCTCTAGTCTCATTCTGTTTTTACAAAAGCTGATCTGCTTTGGAACAGAGTATGATTGTTAAGCCTCCCTGTGGGTTACAAGTATGCTTTTAACTGTGACTATTGATGCTGTTGCTACAGAACCCCCTCTGACTTTCTTTTAAATGATGCATTCTATAAAGGGATTTTAAAAAATCCATCTCTAACTCTCTCCCCATGAATAGGGTAGATCAGATTAGTTTTGCAGAGCTGAATTTTCACCAGTACTTTTGCAGTACTGGAGTCCGCTGCTTGCAGGGAGTCCCCACTGAATTGTAAATGGTCTCATCCTCAGAGTATAGCTCAGTGCACCTCTGAAAAGTCAGTTGTTTTTCATTAAGTGGTGATTTGATTAGATAAAAATAAAAGTTGCTTGAGCATTCATTTTTGCTGTGGTGCATTACAAATTTATGCAAATTCCCATGCCACTAATTTGTATGCAAAATATAAAAGTGTGATTCCCAGTCATGTGCACCTGTACTGAAGTTTAATCAGGTACAAATATTAATGAAAAGAATAAAACTTTTAACAAAAGTCACAGGTGTTTGAGGTTTGTAAAATACTGCAAAGAGAGCTTTCATATATTAATAATAATTTTGGTGTTTTCTGACTAAACAAAAAAAAATTTTAAGGGAAATCCCAAACAAGACAGTTCTTTAGTTACCGGCATCAGGGAAATACAGACAAACAAAGATTGGGCTAAATGACTTGGTTGATTTGATAATCAAGGTGTGACTGAATTATTTGAAATATATAAACTAGGGAGGAGGTGTTTATTGAGAATTTTATTGCATTCTCAAGGACAATAGCTTTAAGCATGAAGTGGATATTCAGCTAACACCTAGAATGATGCCTAGCACATAACAGATGCTCAACAGGGGCACCTGGGTGGCTCAGTCATTAAGCCTCTGCTTTTGGCTCAGGTCATGATCCCAGGGTCCTGGGATCCAGCCCCACATCAGGCTCCCTGCTCCATGGGAAGCCTGCTTCTCCTTCTTCCACACCCCCTGCTTGTGTTCCTTCTCTCATTGTCACTCTCTCTGTCAAATAAATAAATAAAATCTTAAAAAATAGATGCTCAACTATGTTTGTTAAAATTATTCCTTAATGTCGATTAATTGCATAAATAATTTTAATCATTATAAAAGGAATAGTATATCAACTTCCAAGTAAATGAAAGACTGTGCTTTATATTTCGGTAAGGTAAGGAAGAAAACAATAATATTTTTTAAATGCTAAGATCTGTGCTGGACATGATGAAGTTCTAGAACCTAGGTGAGGTTCGGTGGAGTGAGGTTCGGAGCTGACGGCTAAGAAAAAATTCTTAAGACATCTCTGGTGCAAAAAGGTGATTTATTAGAGCATGGGGACAGGACCCGTGGGCAGACGGAGATGCTGCCCCAGGAATGTGAGGAGTGGTCTGTTATATATTTGTAAGCTGGGGAGGGGATTAGGGATGGCATAAGTCTCTAAGGAATTTTGGAAGCAAGGTCTCCAGGACCTTGAGGGGCTAGCTATTGTTGGGAGAAAGGATATTTATTACTAGTAGTAAAAATCTCTTCATGATACCCTTTAGATGTATATCAGTGGGCCATATGCTTGGGAATGATTGTAGACACTATCTTGGAGGTTTAGAGATAAAGTTTCACATTTCTTCTATCAAGTGTCCTTGTTAGTGAGATTTAGGTTTAGAAGAAATCTAAATTTATTTACATTTCCTTCTGCCTCAGCCTCCTTCAGTTTTATGGAGGGGAGAGTGATGTTAGGGCTTGAGGAACTGAGTTATTTGCCTCTGGAAATTGTGCTATTGAAAAGATAGCTTCTTTGTTGTAATTCACTAGGACATTTGTAAACCAAGGGAGACTCCTGTCTTGCAGGATTGTGATCTCTGCAAGTTAACTATTTGTTTTTCTTTTAGGGCAGCCAGGGGTGCCTGAGGAATGTCACACATATTACCTAGGGGAGCGGGTGGAGAGGGGGTGCAAGACCCCAGCTTTTGCTTTGTCCCCCGCCAGCCTCCTGCTCCCTCATCAGACACTTTAAATACTTTCTTTTATTAATTATTCTAACAACTCATGAAGTAATAACCTACTTTTAGAAACAAAGAAACTGAGCCTAAGTTTCAACTGAAACTAAATTGAATACATGATCACAATTCATATAGCTATTTTGACTCCAAGGTCCTGGTCTTTCCTCTGTATCACAGTATTCATATTATTGCATTCAGTACCTCAAAGAATATGCTGGACCTTTCAAGAGGCCAGTTGTGTTACTTTTGGCAACCAGTATCAGATTTATCTGAGAATCTAAGGTTCTAAATCAGAACCCCACAAATCTTGGCACTAAAATATGCACTAGAGTATGAGCTTCCAAATGTAGAGAAGATACTGTTATGGAGGGTTGACTTCTGTGACTGTGTTTCTCTTAATATACTTTTACTTACTTTGTCTGGTCCTTAGTATAGTGATCTGAGTACCACTGGGTAAGAGAGATGCTAAGAAAAAGTGTTTTTATAAATCTATGTCTCTCACTGTTTGTGGTTGTGTGGAATGAGTCAGAACCTTGTTTCTGAATCTTGTTCTTTAAAATTGAACATGATAACATCTTCATTCATGGCAGACCTGAAAGCTAAAGGTATACACTTAATGTTAGAAGTTTTCTATGTTGGTGAAAGAGAGCAAGTACTCCCACCTTATCCCTGTCTGTTTTCAGGGGAAGAAAAGAGTGGCAAAGGGGACAATTTCTGGGTTTACGTCTGATGTGGCTTTCATACATTGATAGAAGCAGTCCACCGAAGTGGAAAAAAAGTGAGGGAGCCAGAATTAAGTTTTTCTGTAAACCATTGTGATTCAGGCAATTTGGATGACAAACATTTTCCTCTTCCACGCCTATGTCATTCTTTATCACAAAAATACAGGTTTCTAGTACTTAGGCCTAACTCCTTATCCAGGCATGCAAAGCTCAAGTGATCTGGCTTCAATATGCTCCTTCAGGGTAAATTCAAGTTTTGGTTAGTCTTCCTCACAAAGTAACTCTCTCTCAACTGACTGGTGTACTTACCTTGTCCTGAAACTTTCCCTCTCTGCTCATGCCTTTTTTGCCCTTTTCTGGAATGTCCCCCTAGTCCTTTTTTTCCCATTCTTCATTCCAAGAAGATATAAATCTTTTCTTTTAAGATCTAAATAATACCTCATCTCCCCAAAGACTTGCTTGAAACTTCAGCTCAAAACAATCTTCCTTTCTTTGTATTCTTGTAATATTGTCTATTTAATTACCTATGCCTTCTCCCTCCATCCCTTTCTCTCCCTTCTTTCTCTTCCTCCCTCCCCACTCTCTCCTTCTCCTCCTTGCCTCTCCCTCATTCCCTTCCTCTTTCTCTTTCTCTATCCCCCATTTTATCCTTCTCCCTACCTTCTTCCCTTGTTTCCTTCCTTCCTCCATCATTTATTTGCTGAGTACTACAAACCATACATAATTGTTTCTGGGAACACAGAATTGTCTCAAACAGACACAGGCCTTACCTTTATGGAGGTCATACTTAAAGGGAGCAGACAGCTACTGATCAAAGAAATAATGTATGGCTGCTCTTAAGTAAAAGAACATGGCCTCTGAAAGGTAGATGACAAAAGGATGACACAGAGTAAGAGAACTGACCAGAGAAGGGTACAAGGAATGCCTCCTGAAGAAGTGATTACAAGCTGAAGTCTGAAGTTAGTCATTAATCAGTCATTAATCATTAATCTGAGTAGTCATTAATCAGGCTGAGGAGTAAAGCCTGGGAAGAGCATTGCTGGCATGAAAATTGCATATGGACAGTACTGCCATAAAAGGAGAAGTGGGGCAAGTTCAAGATAATAAAAGAAAGGGACGCCTGGGTGGCTCAGTTGGTTAAGTGGCTGCCTTCAGCTCAGGTCATGATCCCAGCATCCTGGGATGGAGTCCCACATCCAGCTCCTTGCTCAGCAGGGAGCCTGCTTCTCCATCTGCCTCTGTCTGCTTGTATGCTCTCTCTCTCTCTCTGACAAATAAATAAATAAAATCTTTAAAAAAAAGATAATAAAAGAAGGCCACTGTGGTTGGAAGGCACTTATATTTTTTTTTCTCATGCTCCCTCCTCAAATATATGATAATTTTGGACAAGGATGATATTTACACAATTCTTTTGAAAGGACCGTAATGATCTGAGTCCAAACCCCAATAAGTCCTGAAATGTTTAATGGTTTGATGAAACTCATACATATAGAGACATGGGTTTCTTGTGTATCTGCTCCCTATGTCCAATGTTCTTTCATTGAAATTATTCTTTGTAATTTTGTAAATAGTGCATCTCTGGAATAAGACTCTGCATGTGGGAAATGGTTGAGAAATGCTTTAACTTACAGTTGGTGACTGTGTAATCATCTGTAGAACAGGGAAGAGCAGGAAGGTGTAGAAACAAAAGGTGTAGAAACAAATGTTTCATTACATGGAAGAATTTTATAGAGAAAAGTATAATCCATGTTCAACACAAGGAAGCACATATTAGGGAGGATATTTATGCTTATAAAAACCATGGTAACTGTGCTTTGGAATACATAGGATAAAAACTCAGTCTGTGAAGAAAATTTGTGTGAAAAGAGATGAAGGACGTTGTAATGATGAGAGTTCAGAAAATCTTAGATTTAATCCTGTTCTAAATAAGTATCTTGATATTTAAAGATAAACAATAATTTGGTTGGGGCTCATTGGTGTGACAGTTTTAAACCATGGTCCTAAAATTCTTTGACATTCTAACCATAGACAGGTGTGGACTTATGATCCTTCTCCTTGAATGTGGGCTCTGTGATGGTTTGACCAACAGAATACAGTGAAGGTGACACTATGCCACTTTCTGGGTCTAGGCCTTAAGAAACTGGCATCTTCCACTTCCTCTCTCTTAGGAAGCTTACTTTTATAACCTAGCCATCATGCTGTGAGGAAGCCAAGCAGCTCATAAAAAAACCACATGGAAAAGAACCAAGGCCTCTGGCTCACAGCCCTGGGTAAGCTTCCAGCTCCTACCTACCAGCAATGTGAATGAACCATCTTCAATATAGATCCTATGGTTCCCAGTTAAGCCACCCCAGCTGATTCTTTATAGATCAGAAACAAGCTGTTCCTGCTAAGACCTGCCAAAAATTGCAGATATATGAGCCAAGTAAGTGATTATTGTTTGAAACAACTAAGTTCTGGATTTTTTTTAGTAATTAATAATCAATACATTTGGGGAGATCTTTCAGATTTGATGAACATTGGACAAGTTAGAAAGATCTCAGTTTTCATGAAAGGCCTTTCAAATTTAGAAGTTGGAGGCAAATTGAGGAAGCCAAGAACAACCTGCTAAATTGAAAGACTACCAAAACAAATCCATCAATCAGAGGGAGCAATTATGGGGTCCCAGGGAAATGTAGCAGTAAAAATTTGATTTAGGGTGAGTGGATAGAAGATACAGAAGAAATAGAGAGCAATGTTTGAATTCTAAGAGAATAAAGTTTGAACTGGGTGAGATGGCAAATGATCCATTCACCAACACAGGTTAAAATAGGATAAATAGGGCTAAAGACCAGATCACCAGCAGAGATGTGTCTGAGGTCCTTGAATATCTGGCCGCACATTGGTAGTGTCTCTTCCTCAACCTGACTCTGGCTCACAGTTTAGTCCCTGCATGCCTAGCCCATCTGCTTCCCTACATGGTCTTGACACATGCTATTCCAAGCACCCTGGGGGCACTCAGGGTTTCAGTTTGCACAAACTGATTGATAGCCATTTCAGTCTAGGTATCTGAGCTCAAAAAGTAACAAGAAAGATAGATAATAAAGTTGATATATGTCAAAATTTCATGTCAAAAATGGAACTAGAGTTTGAAAGTGAGGTTGATACATGCATATAATTCCCTTACATTTATATGCAATAAAGGTGAGGTTTATGTCCCTTTAGGAGTTTTGGGGTCAAATTGTCATGGCTTTTAAAAGCATGGATTAAATGATAATGTATACCATGTTCAGTACCAAGTAATTCCTGCCTGATAGTGAACCTATTCATTTTAACAGGTGACTATATAAAATACATTAAGACAGTTAATAAAAAATTAAAAAATTTTAAAAAGACAGTACATAAATGCATAACTATGAACAAAAATGGTTTCATGTTTGATGGCTGAAGTTTCATGTTTGATTAAGTTAGGCCTTGGGGAGTGCAATCACTTTATTTGTCATTAGTTCAGGAAAGTTTAGTATTAGCCTAATAGGTAAAATAGCTGCCTGGCTGGGAAAAGGCAAGAGAAGGTATGATTTTTTTTTTTAAGATTTCATTTATTTATTTATTTATGTGTGCCTGCGTGTGTGTATGAAAGAGAGAGAGAGAGAGGCAGGCAGGCAGAGGGAAATGCAGGATCCTCACTTAGCAGAAAGCCTGATGTGGGACTCTATCCCAGGACCCCAGGAACATGACTCGAGCCAAAGGTTGGCACTTAACTGACTGAGCCACCCAGGTGCCCCCAAAAGGTATGATTTTTTAGAATATCTTGGAACAATTGGTACTCCTGAGGAGTGAATGATATTTATGCTTTCCTGAGGCTCTCTCACCAGTGCGGGTGATATTCTAAATAGAGTGCTTTATGGATTCCAGACATATGCCACATACCTTTTACCCAGATGATGAATGACTTATTGATAGTCCAAGCTTTGTACTATTTGTGATTCTACTTCTTTTAATATCTATGATGTCATGGACATGATACTTACTGAGATAGATGTGATTAATGGTCACTATTCAGCCTTTCATTTGCAACAAAACCAAAGGACAATTGGAGGGGCAGGAGGTCAGCTTGAATAACAGATTCCTTGAAGTCATTTATGTGTTCCCACTTCGGAACTTGTGAAAAAAGCAGAAGCTAATTTGAACACTACTGCATTTTGGATGAGTTTCCACTTGAGGAGCTCCAGAGAACTTCCACAAGTCAGAATCAGAGGAGTTTTCAGAAGATTGCCAAAGACTGTGCAGTGTTGCTGGCAGGAGGAGAAACAACAAGCAGATGTTTGAGCAGAGAGGAGCCCATTTTGGCAAACTATTCCTGGGCATTCAATGAGAGAGACTGGGAAGGAAGCTAGTTCAAAACAAAGATGAGAGAGCCTGACTTGGGCATGTTCCTGCCTAAAAATAGACCTACAAATTTCAGAATTCCAAGTTCCTAAAGTAACTTCAGACAGATATAGTCACTAATTAATCTCTTGAACATTGCGTGAAAACTGTCTGGCTCTGTAATCTTGTGACAACTTGCTGTTATTATGGTAATGCTTTGGTTTGGTTTGACTTTCTCCTATTTTTTAACATGCTTCTTTCTGTACTTACCACATGTTTTTAAAATCTGAATAGTTGGAATTTGTAGCATTACTAACCATTGAGCAGTTGCATGACCTTTAAGTCCTTCATCACTCTAGGCTCACTTTCCTCATATATAAGAGAAAGAAAGCAAACTATATGGTATGTTGGTCAATTTCAACACTAGAGTCAATGATTCATTTGGATCAAACTATAAATTCATGAGCCCCAGAGACCAATATTTATGAATTCTCTCTCCATCTCTGACCACTAATGAAAATGGGAAAAATGTAGAGATCCTCAATAACCAGCAGAATGATCACTTTAACAATAAGCCAGAGGGAATAATTTGCATGTATATCATGGCTTGGAGACATATCTCTCAATAAATATTCATTAATAACAAACTACATACCAGGCACTATGCAAGGTACTGGAAATACCACAGTAAGCAAAACATAAGTGGTCCTTGCTCAGGGAGTTTAAAGACTAGTTGAAAAATCACAAATATTAAATACTATAGTTATATAATTGTAACACAGTTTAATTGCTAAAAAGGAGAATTAAGATGAGTGAACCTAGCCTATTGAGGAATGGGGTTTAGAGTGACGTCATGGAAGGGACAGGCTCTATTTGATCTTTCTAAAAATTTTTGAATTTCCTATATTGGAGTTACTTAAAATAAGGTTCACTTATTATGACAGGGACCCTGATAGCTTTCCTTGAAATCATGGTTATAATTTAACTGTCCTAGTATAAACTTTGCACATATCACATCCTTACTATATAATCACTTACAATGAGAATGATCTATTTGAATCACATTATATGGCTTATTGATGATTATTACTATCCAAGAAAATATTTAGAATTTATCTCAGTGTGGTTCTTGCTAGATATGTTATGGGACTCTGGATCTCTGTTAGGCATGCTATGAAGTAAATAGGCAGAACTTAATTGAGTTTTCTCAGTCAAAGCAGGTGTGGATGCATTTCCTTGTAATTTGTAGGCAAACAATAATCTTTGTATTGTCAGCTTTGCTACAAAAATGCTTCTCTTCAATACTGATTAAATGTGCTTTGTATTCTACTCTGAAATTCAGAGAGATCTTTCTTTTGGTACTAGTGTCTCAGTCTTTCAGATTTATGCCTCTCTTTTGCCAACACATACCCTTTACTAAAGTCATGGCCTTTTCACATGGGTCATGATCATTCTTGCTGTCATCCATACATTTGCTCTTGTACCCTACATGCATGGAATGATTTCCCAAACCCTTCTAGCCTAGGTAATTCTATTCCATCAATCAAGTGCTCTCTTGCTCAAAGTTCTTATCAACTATACCTAGGCTATGCTGAACTTTCTTATTTATAAGTTCCTAATAGAGTTAGAAGAATTAAGGCCCATAACATCTAACTTTTTTGAAGAACCCCTCAGCCTCCAGACTTAGCACATAAATATTCTCTAGGGAGATAATAATGAATATGTGACCTGATAAATACATAATGACTTGAATCCTGTTCTTGAAAAAGTGAAAGATGAGAAGACTCAGTGGAAGAGAGGAAGCAATATTCACAGAAAAATATATCATAATCTTCACAATTATGTACATTTGGAGAGAGGAAGAGGAACACATTTCAAGTCTTTACTAGCCACATAAAGAGAGAGCTGTCATTTTCTTCCAGTCTAAGGCAAGTGTGGGCCCTGAAACATCTGGATTCAAGATACTCTAAGATTATGGGTTTAGGGAAAACAGAATTTAGAGAATCTGAGTCTTTTTCTTTGGTTATCATAACTCATGATTTTGGGGTAGCTTATACACTGATGAATGAGAAAGCCAGAAAAATAGGATTAATTTTGTTGTCCAGTGAACTTTTTTTTTTAAAGGACAACAGTTTGGAGGGTAAGTTTCCTACAGAATCTGTGTTTCTTGACCTGAAGTCTTGTTTAGGGGCATAAACAACATGATTGTATAAATTGTGTTTGTTTTGAAACTACTAGAAATGGCTCTAATGTGTCAATATAGTATATATAGTTTAATTTCCTTTTGTTAGATTAGAGGCACTTGAAAACAAAACACATACAGCTGTGGGATATTGAAATGTTTCATAGGCATGTATCTGCAACATATTTTCTAGAGAATTTTACCTCTTAGCAAATATATCCAATTCCTTTTCAATTTCTAAGACTTAACATTATCTTTTCTTCTTGTTACTCTTTTGTTAGGGTTTTAAGATTTTTATTTCCCCAACTTGTATTTTATTTTAGGTTAAGGAATAAAAACAATGAGTAATTTCAAAGTTTTTGTAGTTGCTTTTTGTAGCAGTAGATAAATGGAAAGTTAAATAACTCATGTAGGGTCCAGAAGAAAGTCAGCAGTAAGACTGAGACAAGACTTCTTTCCTTTTTGCCAGCTGTTTCTCGGATTCACTCCACTAATGAATCTGCAATAGAGCAGTCTCCCAATGTTTGGAAATAGCAGGTAATTAATCAGATAAAGGAAATGGTCATAGCAATTTAAAAAAACGTCCATCACTTTTACATTTTCTCCCAAAATGTATTTTGAATATATAGATCAAATAGATGGTTTTTATAATTTAAATATGATTGGCACCACTGCTGTTAAATGAAAATGTGGCTACTGGATATTGAAATATAATTTTTAAAAATTGGTAATCAAAAAGCTTGTTAGCATTTGTGCCTATTTTCTGAAAAGTTCATAGTGCTTAAAAATTAATGATGATTAAATGATGAACTGATTGGAGAGAGGTCACTTATAAAATTGGGGATAGAGAATGGGGGCAGTTGCAGCAATTTCTGAGCTAGCTGAGGAAAGCTCATTAATAAAACCAGAGGGCTAGAGAATTCATGAAGGGCAATATCACAAATGATTGTTCCCATTACAATGAAATTGGTAGGTCAATAGATATTATAATATGGTATTTATGATTGTATCTGGTTATATTATTAATTATGGAAGTTAGACCTTTTTGCTATGGACATAGTTTAGCACTTATAATGTGTTATTTTAATAAGATGCCCATATGCAATGGCATATTATATGAATTGATGAATTGTAAATGTTAACCAGTAAACCAAGTCGGATAAGTAATGTAAAAAGGATTACTTTCAAATAAAAAAAAAAAACTGTAGGGTGTCAAACATGAGTTCCATTACTTAATTGGTACTATAACATGCTTGTTTCTCTGAGCATGTGAGAGCCAGACTGTGATGTAGAAATGACTGGGTTAAACCAGTACTGAGCATACTCCATTGTAGAACCTGAGTGATCACAAGGGTTAGAAAACTAGGACATAATCTAAAGCCTGCAACAAATTGTTTAAAGCAGCATTGCTAAAAGCTCACCTAGGTGTGGTGCATACACAGTGAATTCTGGAACACTGAAAAGAAATTAAAAAAATAAATAAAAATTTAAAAAGCTCACCTAATATTTGATTTTTTCCTCCTCACAATGTATGTGTTTATTACAAACCTAACCAAATTTCTGAAATGATCAACAGCATCACACTCAGGGTATTATGTAACAGACACCACAGTCTGAGAAGGGAGTATTACAGCAATTTCTTCTGTGTGGAATAGCAAGGGAATGTTATAGACAACTTTCCCAGAGGTTGCTTATTGATCTTAATGGCATCCCTGGGATGAAGGCAAGGTCTTTTATCTCCATTTCATAGGTTAGGATACTGAGGCACCAAGAGATTGTAAGTAAATAGCAAAGTAAAAATGTGAACCTGAATATTCTGCCCCCAAATTCAGTTTTTTTTCCTATGACACATGAATTAACATGGATTACAGAATTGTAGTTAAGATTCTCACGCCAAAGTTATGTTACTACCTCAATTTACAGTCTTTTTAGATTTCTTCTTTCGAATGTATGAAAAATTCATAGTTTGGAAAATCTTGTCTGTCCCAAGCCAGTAAGAATATTATGGAGAGAAACCATGCGAGTAGATTTTACTGGAATTGCTTTGTATTAAAACCAGAGCAGGGGGCACCTGGGTGGCTCAGTGGATTAAGCCGCTGCCTTTGGCTCAGGTCATGATCTCAGTGTTCTGGGATCAAGCCCCACATCGGGCTCTCTGCTCTGTGGGGAGCATGCTTCCCCCTCTCTCTCTCTGCCTGCCCTTCTGCCTGCTTGTGATCTCTCTCTCTCTCTCTGTCAAATAAATAAATAAAATCTTAAAAAAAAAACAGAGCAGGTTGGCCTTGATTTAAGTAAATGAAAGTTAAGTAAGCCCAAATTTTAAACCTAGATAATACGCCAAAGAGTTGCTTTAAATAGGAAATTTTGCTCATGTGCTTTAGAGCAAATTACAAAAGCAGATTATTTATTTCTAGAGGCTTTGAGTGAAACATCTGTTATTTAAAAGAAAAGTCACCTACACTACCTAATAGTAGGGCAAAAGTAGCACATGAGATTGTTGTTCAAACTAAATATTAACTCCTTCTTGTGTGATTTTTGCACAATCAAATGATGTAGCACTCTTCCCTAATATTCACCCATTGATACATTTAGCATCTACATGATGACAAATGGTTGTAGATATTTATATCAAAACATCATCAAATGGATTTACTCATGTATATTTGTATTGCAGTGTACAAGAAAATGTATTGCTTAAAAGGAATGTGATGTGAGGTGGCAGGTAACAAAAAGAGAAACTCTCTAGTGCTTTTCACCCAACTTATTCCTAGTTCAGGGTAACTTTTATTCAAATCTTGTCCAAAAAAAGCCATAAATATCAAACACAATAGAAAGACCCTTTCTTGAAACAGTTGGCTTTTACACTGATCTTGAAGGATATGGAGTCACTTTAATAGCCATAGGAAGTTGGGCATAGTCCAGAAAATGCCTAGTTAACATTGTTGTTGGAAAATAGACTAAGCTTTTATTTACTCTACAGATATTTACTGAGCACCCATTAAATGCCAGATACTGTTGTAGATGCTTGACATAAAACAGTTTTTAAAAATGGAAGAAAAATACCAGTGGAATTTTTATGGGAATGGCATTAAAAGTACAGATTGCTCTAGGTAGAATAGACATTTTAACAATGTTTATTCTTCCGATCCAAGAACATGAATGGTCTTCCATCTTTTTACATCTTCTTCGATTTCTTTCATGAGTGTTCTGTAGTTCCTCGAGTACAGATCCTTTACCTCTTTGGTTAGGTTTATTCCCAGGTATCTTATGGTTCTTGGTGCTATAGTAAATGGAATCAATTCTCTAATTTCCCTTTCTGTATTTTCATTGTTAGTGTATAAGAAAGCCACTGACTTCTGTACATTGACGTATCCTGCCATGTTACTGAATTGCTGTATGAGTTCTAGTAGTTTGCGGGTGGAGTCTTTTGGGTTTTCTATACTGGTATTTTTCAAAGAGCTGGAGCAAATAATCCTAAAATTTGTATGGAATCAGAAGAGACCCCGAATTGCTAAGGAAATGTTGAAAAACAAAAATAAAACTGGTGGCATCTCATTACCCGATTTCAAACTTTACTACAAAGCTGTGATCACCAAGACAGCATGGTACTGGCATCAAAACAGACACATAGACCAATGG
>PISX010029408.1:0-20086 GCA_004024625.1 Mellivora capensis
ATAACACGGAGGACATGGGGAGATGGAGAGGAGAAGGGAGTTGAGGGAAATTGGGGGGGAGATGAACCATGAGAGACTATGGACTCTGAAAAACAACCTGAGGGTTTTGAAGGGGCGGGGGGTGGGAGGTTGGGGGAGCCAGGTGGTGGGTATTATGGAGGGCACGCATTGCATGGAGCACTGGGTGTGGTGTAAAACTGTGAACTCTGTTATGCTGAAAAGAAATAAAAAAACAAACAAACCAGATTAAAAAAAAAAAAGAACTTGTAAAAAACATGAAAAATGATAACCTAATAGAAAAACGGACAGGACATCTGATTGGCTCAGATGGTTGGGCATCTGCCTTCGGCTCAGGTCATGATCCCAGGGTCCTGGGATTGAGTCCAGCATCGGGCTCCCTGCTCCTTGGGGAGCCTGCTTCTCCCTCTGCCTCTGCCTATCTCTCTCTGTCTCTCATGAATGAATAAATAGAATCTTAAAAAAAAAAAAAAGAAAAGAAAAGATGGACAAAAGACATAAATTTTATAGATGGGGAAATAAATAAGGGTAATATATAAGCCAGTCAATGTTACTGATTATTAGAAAAATTAAAATCAAGACATAAAAGAATATTTTTTACTACTCATTTGAAAATGATTAAGAAGGGGTGCCTGGGTGGCTCAGTCCTTAAGAATCTGCCTTTGGCTCAGGTCATGATCTGGGGTCCTGGGATGGGGCCCGTGTCGGGTTCCCTGCTCAGCAGGGAGCCTGCTTCTCCCACTCCCCTTGGTTGTGTTCCCTCGCTGTCTCTCTCTGTCAAATAAATAATAAAATCTTAAAAAAAAAGAAAATGATTAAGTTTGACATTGGCAAATATTGATGAAGAGGAGGGTAAACAATATCTGTATGTTGATGCTAGAATTATAAATTGACATAATTATTTCAGAAAACAAATAGGCATTATCTTGTAAAGTTGAATGTTCACATTCACTATGACCTAGCAATTCCACTCCTAAGTATAGTCCCAAGAGAAATGTCAGTAACTGTAAACCAGGAGTCATATCCACAAATATTCACAGAAACATTTATTATAATAGTAAAAAACCCAGAAGTAGCCCAAATACTCATCAAGAGGAGAATGGGTAAATTGTGATATATTGACACAGTAGAATATTATAAAGTATTAACAATGAATGAAATACAATATGTAATAACCTGGATAATCTTAATAATATAGAGTTAAAGAGGAAGACAAATATATTGCTTACTTGTATAAGCATGTATGCAGGCACACATACACATATGAGATAAAATTAAGAAAAAAGTAAAACATGGTAAACATAATCATGAAATGCAAGCTGGTTGTTATCAGTAAGAGACAGGACTAGGATAAGGAGAGGCAGATAGGTAGAGGTTATTGCTAATGTTCTAGTTCTTAGATTGAGTTAGTGGGATCATGGGTTTATAATATTACTGAAATAACGGATTCAGAAGTAAGTAAATAAAGCAGTGCCTGCATGGAGCAATCATGATGGCAAGTGTTGATTAAGGACCCATTTTTGTACATCCTGGATGTTCCAAACAAATGAACCTTAGACTAGTGGGATTAAGCAATAAGTACATTTCGTAGAAGATTTCCACTGGCTTGTTTATTGGTGGAGAAATGTGGAAGTAATTACTCTTTACACATTTTATGGAAGCTTTGAAAAAAAATCTGTTGACAACTACCCAAATTAATGAAAAACATAGTAACTACGATGAAGTATAGTTAATGTGTACCCTGCTATTTGATTGGAGAGTGGCTAAAATAGACAAAATAGCAAGTATAAAATATAAGTGCCCTGAGAACCCCACTGGGCCAGTCTTTGCGATGGGATGGTTATCTGTGTAGTTGCAGTGGTTGTACTAAGGACTCAAATGGCCCAGAGCTGCTCTGGCTCAGGGAAAGAAAAATCATATACATACATCTATATGTGTATGTGTGTATATTTTTTTTATTTTTTTTAAATTTTTTAAAAAAATTTATTTGTCAGAGAGAGAGGGAGAGAGAGCGAGCGAGCACAGGCAGACAGAGTGGCAGGCAGAGGCAGAGGGAGAAGCAGGCTCCCTGCCGAGCAAGGAGCCCGATGTGGGACTCGATCCCAGGACGCCGGGATCATGACCTGAGCCGAAGGCAGCCGCTTAACCAACTGAGCCACCCAGGCGTCCCTGTATGTGTGTATATATACTTAAGTTCTCAGAAAACTCCTTCTCTGTCATGTAGATAGGAACAAAAAATTTAACACAAACATTCAATTGGGCATGGAAACTCAGTGTAGCTGCAATTCCGGGTTTTTCCCTGACAATAGAATTTCGACCTTTTTCTGAAAGCTTAATGTTAAGACAGTATCTTCATGGAGCATTGTCTCAGAGATAACCAGTTCCTCAGGATCAGTCCTTCTAAAAAGACTGTGGAGATCCAGAAACATCAGCATCAGCTGAGAGCTTGGAAGGAATAGAGGATCTCAGAACCTGTTCCAGAATCTGCATTTTTGGGGCGCCTGGGTGGCTCAGTGGGTTAAGCCTCTGCCTTTGGCTCAGGTCATGATCCCGGGGTTCTGGGATCGAGCCCCGCGTTGGGCTCTCTGCTCGGCGGGGAGCCTGCTTCCCCCGTCCCTCTGCCTGCCTCTCTGCCTACTTGTGATCTCTCTGTCAAATAAATAAATAAAATCTTAAAAAAAAAAGAATCTGCATTTTTAACAGGATTCCTTTAGGTGTCTTGTGGGCCCATTACTGTCGGAGAAGGAGTTAGTTAAGAGTAGAGGTCCTTCCTTCCCTGAAGGGCCTCAACAGGGGCTTCAGGAAGTCTATACACTTACTCAAATTTTATTTAAAATTTTGAGTTTGTTGGCATGAGCATTTTTCTAGATCACACTACTACATGTATACATATATGTATATATATAAAAAGTATATATATATATTAAAGATTTTATTTATTTGAGAGAGAGTGAGAGCATGAGCCGGGGGAGAAGCAGGCTCCCTTCAAGCAGGGAGCCCAATTCGGGGCTCGATCCCAGGACGCTGGGATCATGACCTGAGCCGGAGGCAGATGCTCAACCAACTGAGCCACCCGGGCGCCCTCGTCCTATGAATATATTTTACTCCTGGATCAGGCCAGACCACTGGAAAGCTGTGTAGTTCCCAGACTTTGTCTAATCGTTTCATAGGGCATGCTCTAGTTTTGTGTCTCTTTTACTTGCATTGAAGAGCACTGTGAAAAGCAGCTGTTGAAATTCATTGTCATTATTGCTAGATACGACTGAGACTATTATAACACTACACAGGTGGCTTCAAGGCCAGATTGCATAGAAGAATCATCGTAGGTGTTTGTAAACTACTGATTTGAGGTACTGCCTGGGCAGGAGAATTATTATAACAAGTAGTCGTGGTGATTTTGGTGAAATAGGTCCACTCAAGATTAGTTTGGGAAGTTTTATGCTATCTCATGTTTCTTTCTTAAAATCTGCAGGGTTTTTATTTCTTCAGGCTTTGGTACCTGGAAAAGCTTTATTTCTTCTGGGTAACTGATATGTAGTAACCGTATGAATAGTATATAAGTTAACAGGTATCCCTCATGAACTTATAAAAACTACATTTGTGACCTACTTTTAACAATAGTCTAGAACCTTCTGTTTTACACTTTTGCGTTACCTTTGCCTTCATTTTATTTTGAAATTTTTCCTTCAATTTATTCTTCTCACTTATTGTGCCTTAATTGTCTATTTTTTAGTTGCTTTCACTTCTTTCGATTGAGGTAGGTTATAAATTAAAACAAACAAGTAGATATTTAAATAATTATTTATTAGACCTGTGTAAACCTGTTCACTGTTAATATTTTTTAAGTTTATTTTTATTTATTTATTTATTTATTTTTACCCTTAGGAGAAGGGCAGTGTACTTTTCTGTAAAGTAACTTGTTTTTTCCTTTTTCTGAGTTTGCTTCTGAAAGGTATCTTAGGTTCTGTCATTCAGTTTATACTAAAACAGAATAGCTTTGAAATCGTGGCCCACACATGCAAATCAAACCCACAAGGAAATAGGACTTCTCATATACTAGGAGGGCTATAAAGGAAAAGACAGATGCCAAGTGTTGGTGAGGATGTGGAGAAATTAGGACCCCTTATACATTGCTCTTCGAAATGTAAAATGGCACAAGTGCTTTGGAAAACAGTCTGGCAGTTCTTCAGAAAGTTAAGCACAAAGCCAACATACAATCAGGCAATTCTACTACTAGATATATACCCAAGAGAAATGAATGCATGTCCACATAAAAATATTATGCCTGCATATTTAAAGCAGCATTATTCATAAGTCATAATGACCAATAAGCCAATAAGTCATAATGACCCAGGTGTCCATCAAGTGGTAAATGGAGAAACAAAATTTATATTCATATAATAGGATATTATTTGGCCGTAAAACAGAAGGAAGTATTGACACATGCTACAACATGGATGAACTTCGAATATATTATGGCATGTGAAAGAAACCTGACATAAAAGGCCACATATATGATTCCATTTGTGTGAAATATCCAGAACAGGAAAATCTATAGAGATAGAAAGTAGATTAATGTTTGCCCGGACCTGGGGTTTGTCTTTGGGGTGATAAAAATATTTTGTAATTAGATAGAGGTGATGGATATACAACTCTGTGTATATAGTAACAACCATTACATTATATATTTTATTTTTTTTAAAATATTTTATTCATTTGAGAGCGAGTGAGACAGAGAGAGCACAAGCAGGGGGTGAGGCAGAAGCCGACTCCCTGCTGAGCTGGGAGCCTGTTGTGGGGCTCGATCCCAGAACCTGGAGATCATGACCTGAGCCGAATGCAGATGTTGAACCATTCTGAGCCACCCAGACGCCCTACGTTATATCCTTTAACACGATAATTGTGTGGTATATGAGTTACATCTCAAGGATACTTAAAAAAAATTGTGGTCCACAATCCTTTCACTGGCATGCATGACTTTTTTTTTTTTTTGAGATTTTATTTATTTATTTGACAGAGGCAGAGCCAGAGAATCCAAGCAGAGGGAGCAGCAGAGGGAGAGGAAGAAACAGGCTTCCTTCTGAGCAGGGAGCCCAATGTGGGACTCAATCCCAGGACTCTGGGATCATGACCTGAGCTGAAGGTAGATGATTAACTAACTGAGCCACCCAGGTGCCCCCAACATGCCTCTTCTTGTTACCTGCTTCACTTTTCCCCCCATGGTTATCATGGTTTGACCGTTTGTTCATATTACAAGTGGCATTCATTCATTCATTAATTACTGTTCTGATTTTTTTTTAAATCACAGGCATAGGTATTATCAATATGATTTCTGTTCATCATTAGGTAACCAGTGTTTCCAAGTGGAGCTTATATGATTGCTGCTAAAGTTAAGAAACTTGATGTTTTTGTCAATTTGTTTAGTCTTTTTGTGGGGGAAATGTATGATATATATTAGGTTGTTGAAAGTAGTAAGAAAGATCCCAGACTTTTTATTACTACTGTTATGGACCCCTGGGTGTTAGGAGCCCTTAGATTATGAATCAGCACCTTAAAACTGTTATTCTAAATTCAAGTATAATTTTAGAATTCAACAATGGAGTAGGCATGAGATTTTCAGTCTGAGTGTAGTTGTGCTGGTAACAAACTCTATCACCCTGTTCAAGACAAGTCTCTTTTTTGTTGGCTTCTATTTTGTCATCTTCAATGTGGGCACCTTTTCACCTTGCAGGATTATGAGAATCACATGATCAACTTTGAATAAGTACTATGTGTTAGACACTTTTCATAGACCTATACTCCTTCATTTAATCCTCCAAACTACCCTCTGACATAGGGATTGTTCTTGCCCCCTTCACATATGAAGAAATTAAGCTCAGTGAGGTTCCCATCATTTATTTAAGATATATCAGAAATGGAACTTCAACTTGATCTTTTGGGGTTCAGGGTCCAAATTTGTAATGAATCTGTATCACCTAGTATAGGATATTGAGGTGTAAGAAAAAACTGTGAGTCTTACGGATTAATGTAACAAAAATTAATTTCTTGTCCTGGCTATACAGTTTTGGTTCCTTGCGGGTCTGATTCAGGTCAGCAGCATTCCAGGCCCTGGGCTGACTCAGGGAGGAACCTGCCATCTCTAGCATTGAGGGCCCTCTTGCCATGACAGAGTGAGCGATGTATGATGCACTGACTCTTGGAGCCTCAAAGCGACCCAGGTCACTTCAACCTGGGCATTGTTGACCAAAGCTGGCCGCTTGGCCATCCCTAATGTGTGTGTGTGTGTAGGGAAAGCAGTCCCACTATGTGAGATGGAAGAGAAATAGGAATATTGGGTGAGCCGCACTAATGACTACCACAGTTTTCAAATGTGTTTATTGATATAACACTATTATTACTATCCCTTTGAATATTATTCTTACCTAAGAAGTTGTTGTTATGACTGAAGATTGTTCTTACCTAAGAAGCAGTGAGGTAGATTTATGTTCACATTTTTTAGGGACGGTCCCTTTTACAAGTCCTACGTAAAGTCTGCATATATGCTACAATTTACAATTAAAAATATAGAGTGATATGTCAATAAAACAATACAACAAATGAATAAGGATCTGAGTTGTGCTGTTGAAACGGATATATTTTAATGTGGTTTTCTTGTCCTAGAAGGGTAAGGTTTTTACCTCCCTGAAATACATTAAAAGAAAAAAAAATGACATTAGAAGGAATGAAAGTACAACATATGGGGTTATATATAAATTGGAACGAATGCCATAAACATTTAAAGAGGTTTGCTATGCTTTTTCGGCGTGGCTGATTTCAGAGTAATTTCCTGATTATGGTTGTTGCAATGCCTAACACAGCCATTTGTAACGTTCAAAGTGCTCCTCCAGAATTAAAGGAACCAAAGCATGTGAGAGAGCTTTCTGGAAACGGTAAGCATTTTGCAAATTTAAATATTTTTCTTATTGTCACATGATCTCGTTTGACCCTTCCGATTATTCTGTGAGGTAGACCCAATACTGTGTACGTTACTCTAGTTTTCACTGTCTTTACTGGTAGTGGAGGAAGCTCAGAAGTATTAAAGTACTCTCCATAATGATGTGGTTTGTAAACCGAGGACTCGGGGCCAGAACTCCAGTCAGCCCTCTTCCCACAGTACCCTGCTCCCTCTTGGGTCACATTCTTGGGTGACTTAAATGTAGCCAGGAGAAATGAAACAATTATCCATTGAAAGAGGAAAAGATCATTTTCAATTTCCCAAGACACAGCTGTGTCCAGGGAACGGAGGCTACTACCCTCTGATGAGGAACTCTGGAAAGGCTGGAAGCATTCTAAGGGCTAAGATTAATGGCGAGAAAATGGTCTTTCCAAGGCGCCAATTAGTGGCTTGGTAGGCTGGAGTATTTCACAGAATGTCATAGCTCAAGGAAGCCGAGGAAAGGTAGTTCTGCCTGCCTTGAAGAATTGTGCAAAGCAGGTTAGCAACATTGCTTCCATTTTCGTGAAAGAGAGTGCCTTTCTAATTTTAGAATCTTTTAAGAGGTAGGTTGGCTTTTGTGTGAGGGGAAGCTTTTCTCAGTGCTCGTTCTGAGAGGTGCCTGTGAAAGCACTTTATATCGTGTTTGGAAAAGGAAGACAATGTGGTAGAAATGAAATGAAATGAAAAATGAGTTTGTGTAAAAACTTATCTTTCCCAGAAGAGAGGGCGGAAATAGGGCTCCACAACCATAGTTACTACTTTTTCCCTAAGTTACAGAGATGTGTGTTATCAGTTCAGTGCAGGTATTCGGTTCCTTTAAATGTAATGTGTCTCCTGAAGTTATACAGGAGGAAGTTTTTATTTAGCTGATCATTCTAGAGGGACAAAGGCTTTCTTTTAACTCCTGGAGAGTGTTGGGTATTCCCCAGCTTCTCATCTCCAATGTAATTTATTTTGTAAATTCCAATTTTCAGAACATTAAAATGTAGTTTATAAAATGACCTTTTATTTTTTAAACCCACTTTTTTCCTCTGGTAAAACAGCAAATATGCCAAGGGCAAATGTCCCTGTAAAGAAAAGAAGGGTTCCTCCAAGGACCTGAGGTCTCTTTAAAGGTAGGTCATTGTGTGTAGCTTTAAGTAACTGAGGTTGAATTTTGTCCTGAGAAGCCACTTTTGAAACTTTGCTTTAATTGAAAAATTTATATATATTTTGAAATTAAGAATTCTGTCTATAAAGATGAAGGCCGTGGGGCGCCTGGATGGCCCAGTCGTTAAGTGTCTGCCTTCAGCTCAGGTTATGATCCCAGGGTCCTGGGATCCAGCCCCGCATGGGCTGTGGGAAGCCTGTTTCTCCCTCTCCCTGTACTTGTGTTCCCTCTCTTGTGGTCTTTTCCTCTCTCTGTCAAATAAATAAATAAAATTAAAAAAACAAAGGTTTAGAGATATCTGGGATCTAAGATTATAAAATTACCAGGTGATCTGGTTGAGAGTCCTAGAAGGCCAGGATTAGATTAGATTAGAATTGAAGGTGGTCTTTCCAGGGCCAAAGGCAGTGAGAGTCTCCTGAATGGGGAGTGTGCGGAGAGATCACAAATATAAGGAGGCAACTGAATGAACGGTCCTAATGAGTATTTAACATATGTAGTCCCATTAAATCCTCACGAACTGTGATGGAGAGTCCATATTTTATAGAAGAAATACTAAGGTCAGATAGAAATTTGCCGATAGCTAAATGCAAATCTACTTTTTTTTTAAAAAAAGATTTTATTTATTTATTTGACAGAGATCCCTAGTAGGCAGAGAGGCAGGCAGAGAGAGAGAGGGAAGCAGGCTCCCCGCTGAGCAGAGAGCGCGATGCGGGGCTCGATCCCAGGACCCCGAGATCATGACCTGAGCTGAAGGCAGTGGCTTAACCCACTGAGTCACCCAGGTGCCCCACAAATCTACTCTTAAGTCCAAATTTTATGAGACTTTCAAAACCTGTGCTCATTTTACTATACCTAAGTGTAGGTATAGTAAAATAGATCTTCAAAAAGACCTCAGGTGAAGTCTTAGTAGATGGAGTTATTAAGAGAAACCAAGGGTATCAAAGCTTTCCCTAACATTTCAGACCAAAGACAACCAGACCCTCTTACCTTGAGGCCCAAGCACAGAACTTAAAGCTCCGGAGGTGATGAAGGTGAGGGTGTATGCAGGCCCGGCTCCCTTGCAGGCCAGTCAGCCATATCTGACTTGAAGTTACACAGACTTCCGTGGCCCAGTCAGCTAATGTTAGAGTGACAGGGGGCAAATCGTCATGATCGTTGGACATGCGTGACCTCTAAGAACTCTTCTGTTTATTTCGTTCATCTGGGGTTTGTGCTAGGCATTGTAAGGGTCATGGCCTGTCCAGGTCAATGTGTAGGAGGGACCTATATAGGACAGATTTGTCATTTATTAGTATTGGCCACTCTGCTTCTAGATTCACATAGTATTTATGTCCATTAACATCCGGCTTGAATGGAACTTTGTAATTCAATAAGTAATTTCATTATATGATATTTTCCTTTTTGTCTTCTCACGAGAGTATGCAGCTAGCTTGTTTCGTGTACTGTGGTAACTTCTAGAACGCGTGCTTTGCATAGAGATCAGTAAACGTTAGTTCCGTGAACATAAACACTGCGGGCCTACAATGATTCTTGTCAGTCCCTTTCCCCATTCAGTTCTTTCACCTGTTCACTGCATGAGTTATTTTCTCTTTTCCACTTCTTTGCTCTCCTTGAACCTCCAGTCTTTGCAGTAAAACATGCCATCTCCTACATTGCAGAAAAAAATAGAAGGTGTTAGATGGGAATTTCCTCAACCTCTCTCTCCAACCCACAAACTTTTATTCGCTTTCATCTTTTCTTATTTCTCTGCTGTTAACAGAAGTGTCGAAGTGTCCCTTTTCTATCTAAGGCCAAGTCCTCTAATTTTTGCTTTGTACCCTGTCACTTCCTGTCATTTCAGGGATTTCTGTAGTATTGGTTAAGATAATGGTAGCTCCTGTAACAGATAAACCTGGAAAGATTATTGGCTTAATAATAATAAAATACATTTATGTCTTGTTCAGGTCTAATCCAGCGGGCAACATGGGACGGGAGTGAAAGTTGCTCTGTTTTTTTGCGGACTTGGACTAACATAGGCTCTTTCCTCTTCAGCATGAGGTTTCTAGTGTTTCCCTGGGCATAGAGATATCCAGCCAACAGATGAGGGAAGGGAGAGAATTTAATGCTTAAAAGCTTGTATGGGTCAGTTCTGGAAATGGACCGGAACCCAGACACATGGCCACTTCTAACCATACAGGAGTCTGAGAAATACATTCTTTTTGCATGTCCAACAAGAAAGGAAATGGCAACCATTTAGCCAGTCTCTCTCTCATCCTGTTTAGTTTTGTTTTATCTGCTGTGTTTTTACCTTCACCTTCTAGATCAGCTCATTCTATCAGATTTTTAAAGCATGATTAAGTTGCTCCTAATTTTTAGAACAAAACAAACGACAACACTTTCTTTGCATCCCCCTCTGTATTAGTTTCCTAAGGCTGTTGTGACAAAGTACCACAAACTGGGTGGCTTAAAACAATAGAAATCGATTCTCTCACCCTTCTGGAGGATGGAACTCTGAAATCAAGATGTTGACAGGGCCACACTCCCTCTGAAACTCTATTCTAGTTAGAATTTGCCCTTGCCTCTTCCGTAGTTTCTGGTGGCGGCCATTTTGATACTTGGTGTTCTTTTACTTGCAGCTGCATCACTCTGGTCTCTCCTCCTTCCTCATGGCATTCTCCCTGTGTGTGTCTGTCTTCACATGGCATTTTCTTTTTTTTTTAAATTAAATTAAAAAAATTTTTAATAAACATATAATATATTTTTAGCCCCAGGGGTACAGGTCTGTGAATCGCCAGGTTTACACACTTCACAGCACTCACCATAGCATATACCCTCCCCTACATTTTCTTTTTTTTATAAGGACACCAGTCAGTGTGGATTAAGGGCTTATCCTACTCCTTGACGTGATCTTAATTAATTACATCCACAGTGACTCTCCAAATAAGGTCACTTTTTGAGGTACTCAGGAGTAGGACTTCAGCATATCTTTTTGGGGAACACAAGTCAACCCACAACACCATCTTCAATTGCCTTGTATAATTCTCCCCCTTTCCCCCCCACAAGTATAGTTACTGTCACCATACAAAGTTATTAGAATATTATTGTAATATGTAATTTTGTATATTGTGATATATAATCAGGTTACTTCATTCTCCTCTCAATTCCACACTTGGAGAATGATTTCTCTGTACTCAGTGTCTATACTTTCCAGTCCTCAGTGCACTTAAATAAGCTGTTTACTGTCATCACTCATCTAAATGTACTTTTACTACCTTCCTTGTATAATGCCCAGTGGATACTTTTTTCTATTTTTAAAAAATATATTTAGTTATTTGAGAGAGAGAGAGAGCGTGTTTGCTCGCATACTTGGGTGGCGAGGGGGGAGAGAATCTTAAGCAGATGCCCCACTGAGCATGGAGGCCTGACACAGGGCTTGAGCTCACGACCCATGAGATTATGACCTCTGCTGAAATCACGAGTCAGACGCCTAACTGACTGAGCCACCCAGGTGCCCCTACTTTTTCTCTTTTTTATATTACTTGTCCTCCTAGACACATTTTACATTACTGGCCACTCCCTTCTCAAAACTCTTTTCCTAGGATTTTGGAGAAATGTCTTGCATTTCTAGGAACTCTTTCTCCTTGTTGTTGCCTCTTCTGCCCATCTCTTAAATGTAGCTGTTTTTGGGGTTCCATTGTAGACCCCATTCTCACTCCACATAATTTCTCAATCTCGTCTGTCCTGATGGCTTAAATTACTCTATATATGCACATGATTTTGAAATCTCTGTTTTCAGCTCCTACCTCTTTCCTGATTGTCACACTCATCTTAAGTATCTCCCCTGTAGGTCAACTTGGATGGTCCAAGGCACCTCAAAGCTGAAATTATCTTATTTTCACAACTCCTGATTGCTCTTATTTTTAGTTTTGTAGGTATTTCAGTCCAGTTGAATTTTTTATTATTATTTTTAAATTTTATTTATTTGACAGACAGATTACAAGTAGGCAGAGAGGCAGGCAGAGAGAGAGGGGGAAGCAGGATCCCCACTGAGCTGAGAGCCCGAAGCGGGGCTTGATCCCAGGACCCTGGGATCATGACCCGAGCCTAAGGCAGAGGCCCAACCCACTGAGCCACCTAGGCGCCCCCAATTGAATTTATTTTGATTTAAGGAATGGGGGTAGTGGTCCAGCCTTTCTCATATTTCAAATAATTAGCCACATGATACAAACTATTTATTCAGTAATCCCTCTTTACCAACTTGGAATGCCACTTTTATCTCAAACACTTGCTGTAGTTTGCTTAGATATATTTTCATTCTGTTTATTCTCTCTCAGTGATCTGTGTCTACTTTTCCTTTTTCTTTCTTTCTTTCTTTCTTTCTTTCTTTCTTTCTTTCTTTCTTTCTTTCTTTCTTTCTTTCTTTTTTTTTTAAAGATTTCATCTATTTATATGACAAGCAGGGGGAGTGGCAGGCAGAGAAAGAGTGAGAAGCAGGGTCCCTGCTGAGCATGGAGCCTGATATGGGACTTGATCCCAGGACCCTGGGGTCATGACCTGAGCCAAAGGTAGATAGATGCTTAACCACCTGAGCCACCAGGTGCCCTTAGTTTTTCTTTATTAACAAATAGTTTTAATTATGGAACTACATAATATGTTTTAATAGATGATGAACTTGCTTTTCAATGTTTGGCCTATCTCCCCTTTATTCATTCAGTTTCTCCTTATCAGTAGAAACCTCTTTCCCTGTATGATTTTCATTATTTCCACAAGTGCCCTGATTTTTTCCTACTTATTGTGATTCTAGTACTTTCCTGGACACTGGGGTGTTAATTCCAATGGAAATAATGGAGGTAGGAGAGAGTGGCTTCTGCCAAAGTCTCAGTTCTTAGAAGTGCTCTGTGGCTGCTACTCTGGGGGGTGGGGATGGAAATTTGCAATTATCATATTACCAGCTCTGTAATCCAGCATGTTGCATCTCTGTCTTTCACCCTCAAAAATTTCTAAGAGTATTAGCAACCCAATTTCACCCTTTGTTCCTAAGGAGGAGAGTACAAAGACTACTGTGATTTGACTGGAAGCCTTGGGGAAAGAGGTTGTGTGTAGAGTGCCATCGTGGGGTATTCCTTATAAATTTCCTATATAATTTATTTCCATGGTTGATCATCTGTTGGGATTTCCTATATAGTCCCTGTCTTTTATTTATTTTAGAGACAGAGAATGCACATGAGCCGGGGGGTGGGGGGAAGTGCAGAGGAATCTTAAGCAGGCTCTCTGCCCAGCATGGAGCCCAATGTGGGGCTCCATCCCATGACACATGAGATCATTACCTGAGCTGAAACCAAGAGTCGGATGCCCAACTGACTGAGCCACCCAGGAGTGCCTTCCCTGTCATTTTAAAAGAAATTATACTAAAATCTCTTAAAATAGTTTTGTCTAGGGTGTAAGATGTATGTATGTATGTCTAGGGTGTAACACTTTCATTTTTCTATTAACAAAAAGCAAACTGATCTTTTTGGTCCCAGTCTTTGCACCTTCCCAATAACACTCTTCACTATAGCCAGTGTGATGTGACTGCCTTGTCTCTATCTCCACCCTGGGCTTTGGGGTGAGCTACTGACCTGTGTGACATCTTTTGGATGCTTCGAAACAAAACTCCTGATCCTTTCTCTGAAACCTCCTTTCCTTCCCAAATTTCTTCTTTTGGAAGATGGCCACCCACCTCCAGAAAGGAACTAATTGGTTTCAGTCATTTCCTTAACTATTCTAACTATCCTAACTGGCCTTCTGGCTTCTACTCTGCTCCTCTCCAAACTATTCTCTACCTAGCAGTTGAGAGACCTACAGAATATACAAATCTTATCACATCCAATTTGTGCTTTATCTCTTTAGTGGCCTCACATTGCTGTTGGAATAAATATAAATCATCTCAACATGCCCTGAAAACCTTGACTAGTTTGTCTACCTCTATACTTCTTCTCCGTTTTCTTCTTTCCTCATGTCCTGTCCACTGACAGTAATGGATACTTTGCCTTCTAGAGATCTTCTGAACATATGTACATATCTCTGCCACCATATTTCTGGTGCCTTCATTTCAAGCTACCATTTTTTCTTTACTTCATGTTCATTTTTTGGCTGACTAACTGGTTTTCCTGATTCTACCCTTATCTTCTTACAATGCAACTGCACACTCCTCTCACAGTAATCTTTAAAACATAGATATGCTCATGTAACTGCTCTGTTTTTTTTATTCTTTTCATTTTTGCATAAGACAGCATCTTTTTGGTAGAGCACACAGAACCCTCCGTGTCTGGCTCTTATCCCTATAATTTTAAGCCATGCCCCAGTATTCATTTGCCTTGTGCTCTAGCTTTAACAGTAATTATGATAACAATAATGATAATCCCAACTAGTACTAGCACTTACCAATTATTAACCATCTTTAATGTACCATTTCTTTGAACATCTCTAATTCTGAAAATAATCTATTTAGGTGTTAAAGAACCACTGCTCTAGGTTCAGTATTAATTGGGATGCTGGCTCTTGGCTCTTGGTTTGAAATAAAATATTCTTTATAATGTTAAGTGCTTATCCTTCTATTTGATGCTTACTACTTGGAATTCAATAAATATCTTTCAATATCCATTTAGAGGGTTATATAGATGCTTTTCCATTGCTGTACTGATGTGGGATATATTATGATTGCAGATTGCTGATATTAAAGGAATTTGAGGAATTAATCTTACTTGTGTCATGGGATTTTAATCTTAATATACTGCTGTATTTGACTGACTAGTATTTTATTTAGCATTTTTACATCTATTCATAACTGAGATGGGTCACTGCCTTATGTGTACAGGTGTGTAGGCACATACATATGAATGTTGTCTATCATTTTTGATTTCAGAATTGTGCTACCCTCATGAAATAAGTTGGTAAGATTAAAATTGCTTGTTCTGTATCTGTCTCCCCCATTAAATTATAAGCTCCATGAGGTAAGGAACCATGTTTAGAGATCATCGTAGCACAGTATATAGCACATTAAAATCAATGTATAATTATTTGCTGTATGTTATAGGTGGTAAGCTGAGTATCAGAGTGTTGAATCAACTCACCCTGGGCCATACAGTTAGTAAATGGCAGAGCTGATCTTCAGGATGTATAAATAGAATCTAGTGGCAGAAACTTGTGTAGGAAGGGAGCATGCATGGGCTGGAAACTTGTCTTTGTGGTTAGAATGTTAAAAATGGCAAATCAAGTCTCAAAGTCCTCCACTGACTATCTTGTCTTGTTCTGGTTCAGACTTAGTTAGGACTCGGAGTCTGTGCAGCTTCTGCTTTATCCTGCTGCCTCTCCAACTACTTGGGAGTTCCTCATATATGCAGGGTGACTGCATAATGTAGTGTCCAAACTGGGACAGTTTTGAAAATGAAAATGGCTGCTATTTATACTTCTGCCTGGGTAACAGAAGTAAATTGGGACTATCTTGGGTACTGGAGCTGTATGGTTTTCCTACCCATGCGTACACGATGTGTTGTCTCTTGTATCCGTTTCTTTGCCCTTGTTCCCCTGCCTGAAATGTTTCCTTCTTTGTCTAGCCTACTCTTAATAATCTTTCAAGTGCTTCCTTCTCTGTGAAGCCTTCCTGCTCAGTCTCCTCCTTTCCCCCCAGACTCAGTCAAGTGTTCGAACACTGTGTCTTCAGTACTTCGTGATTATTTCATTCTAGGATTTGTCCTACTCTCTTATAACTGGGTGTTTAGTGGTCCATCTTCCTGATAGACTGTGAGCTTCCTAAGGGGGAGGGAGGGACTTTGTCCTTCTTTTCTCCTGGTGCCCGGCAGTGCTTGGCATGTCATAGGTCCTCACTACGTTATTTGTTGAATATGTGAATGCATACATAAATGAATGACCACCAAATAAAAATTTCTCCCTGTATCGGAGAACTGTTGTTATCTTTTTTCAAGGGACTAGAGCATGAACATATGTTCATGCTTGACACTTGATGTACATGACTCAGCTCCCTCCCCTGTCAGCCCTGTCAGCCCTTTAGGGAACATTAGGGCAGGAACAGATGGCCTCACAGCTGTGAGGGCCTGTGAGGGTAATGAGAGGGCCGAGAGGGTAAATGAGGGCCTACTATACAACTTCCACTCGGGTGCCACACTGCCTCGAATGCCGCCATTTCTTTGGGATGAATACGGCCTCCAAATGGCTATTCCTAAAAGTATACATTTATCATCTGACAGAAGTTGCCCTCTAAATGATTGTTTTCTCCCCACCCACTTGGATTTTACTGGGAATGGGTCGTGTGGTACACGGGTGGGGAATGGGTGAATTTAGGTTTCAATGAGGGAGGTGTGGTGTGTAGACTTTTGTTTGTAATTATTTCCATGTGTCTGTTGTCTGTCTCCCACACTGTGCTGTGAGCTCCATGAAGGCAAAGATCTGTCTCCTTGGTTTACTCAGTACCCACTGTAGCTCCTGACTTATAATAGGTGTTCAACAGTATTTGTTGACTAAATGATTCTAAATTTATAGTCCTTGTATCATTGAACATCATTTGTTTATTGACATGTTGTCAGACTCTGATTTTCAGCCTCATTAGAGCTGAGGTACATTGAACCTCAGGGTTCAACGTGCACAGCACAGCCCAGCATCAAAACTGCCCACTGCGTGTTCTGTATCACCAACTGGAGCTCTAATTTGTTTTGATTCCCAAGCCTGGTAATGAGAGGGCGGAGAGAGAGGGCACACAGGTCATACCTCAGAACATCTGGGTGCTTAAGGAGTCTCTGCTTTCCTGCTGACTTCTGCATGACTGGTTCTTTCCAGTTTCCCTTCTCTACCTTCATGGGATTGGATTGTACTTCTTTCTTTCTCTCTTTCTTTTTTTTTTTTAAAGATTTTATTTATTTATTTGATAGAGAGAGAGACAACTAGAGATGGAACACAAGCAGGTAGAATGGGAGAGGGAGAAGTAGGCTTCCCGTAGAGTGGGGAGCCTGACACAGGGCTCGATCCCAGGACTCTGGGATCATGACCTGAGCTGAAGGCAGACACTTAATGACTGAGCCATCCAGGCGCCCCTGGATTGTGCTTCCTGTATCCTGAGATTCTGGTTATGGTTCTCTAATCACAAGGTTGAATTAAAATGCTCAGTTTAGAGCATGAGCTTCTCACTGTCAGGTACCTTCTTTGTTTGTTGCTATACTTCTGATGTCCAGAATATTCCCAGGCCCAGAGTAGGTTTTCAGTTCATTCACCTTGAATGAATGAATGATGGAACCCTTTCTTGGGAAGGCATGACTGCTGTTGAGAGGGGGGTGGTCTTGGGCAGTAGTATTAATAGCTATCATAGCTACCACTTACTGTCTGAGTTTTCTGTGCCAAGTGTTGTGTTAAGCATTTTAAAAATTTTTTCTAATTGGCATGATGTCATGAGCAGGTGGTATTATCTCCATTTTACTGATCACTGAACAAGGCTTCGAGAGGTTAGCAGCATGACTAAGGTCACATACTAAGTGGGAGAACAAATCCATGTTGTTGATTCCAGAGCCCCCAAACTTTACAGATAAAAGAATACTGCTCAGGTGGTAGCGGGGTGGTAATTTGGGGGGCACGGGCGGATAAGGGAGGTGGTATGGATACTAAAGATAGACTCCATTGCTTAACATATTTGCCAAGTACCAGCTCTGTTGCCCTTTGAATCTGAGGTTGTGCTACCACGAGAGGAGTCAGGCTGTCCACCTCGGAGGAGTCTATGGCTCGGTAAGTCCGGAGAGCGGAGAGGGTGTTAGGCTGGACAGGCATCAGTGTCTGTGCTGGGAGGTGGCTCTCTGTTGTTCATGACTATTCTGTGTAAGCTGCTCAGGGTGCCTGCAGTTAGTGCTTATATAGGATTGTAAGCTGAGGGAAATTGCTTAATTAATTTTGGATTATCTGCTTGGTTCCCCAAGAAAAAAATCTTAGATTAATTCATAATATGAAATTTCTAATTTTCTTCCTTTTTCCTTCTTTTTCTCCCTCTCCCTTCCCCCTTTTCCCTCTCTCTCCCTTAGCAATAAATATGCTGAAATTTATGGGTAATTTATTCTAGTTGGTGCAATTTGAATGGGAAGTAAGCCAAAGTACAGAGGTAATTGTGGTCAAATTTTAAATAAACTCCCTGAAACTCAAACAAGATGTTGAATTGTGTGTGTGGGAGATCTACTCACGTACCTAGCATTCACAGATTTTGAGGTGGTGGACATTATAGTTTAATTGACAGTTTATCAACATTCTTGCTTTTTACCCAGGAGGTGTAATACATTTCAAGGAAGAGTGGCACAACCTACTGTGAGTATCGATGGTAGTGTTTAGAGTAGTGGGAAGCCAATGACCTCTAGTTCATGGACAAGTACCTGTGGGCAATCAGTTCATTGACCAGGACTGGTGGTGAGCCTGTCAGATTTTGAATGTGTTTTCCAAAATTAATGGGCATTTGCCTTTTCCAAAGGGATCAAGAAACAAGAGTTAGAATGACAGAGGAGCTGGCATGTTATTTCAAAGTTTTAACTCCCCAAAAGGGAAGTAGAGCAAGTAACTACTTCCCTTCTCTTTATGCATCAAAAGATGCCTCGTTGGGTGCCTGGGTAGCTCAGTCTGTTAACTATCTGACTCTTGGTTTCTGCCTAGGTGTAGCCCTGTGTGGAACTCTGCACTCAGTGGGGAGTCTGTTTTAGGATTCTTTCCCTCTCTCTTTGCCCCTCCCTCTGCTTACACACATGTGCTCTCTCTCTAAAAGAAATAAATCTTTTAAAAAAGAGGGGCGGGGCACCTGGGTGGCTCAGTGGGTTAAAGCCTCTGCCTTCGGCTCAGGTCGTGATCCCAGGGTCCTGGGATCGAGCCCTGCATCGGGCTCTCTGCTCAGCAGGGAACCTGCTTCCTTCTCTCTCTCTGCCTGCCTCTCTGCCTACTTGTGAGCTCTCTCTCTGTCAAATAAATAAATAAAATATTTAAAAAAAAAAAAAAAGAGGGACGCTGGGTGGCTCAGTCATTGGGCATCTGCCTTTGGCTCAGGTCATGATCCCAGGGTCCTGGGATCGAGCCCTGCATTGGGCTCCCTGCTCAGTGGGAGGCTTGCTTCTCCCTCTCCCACTCTCCCTACTTGTGTTCCCTTTCTCTCTGTGTCTCTCCCTGTCAAAGAAATAAATAAAATCTTTAAAAAAAAAGATGCCTCATTATTCTGGAAATACTCATTGTGATCCAGTCAGATGGGTCAGTTTATGCTTAAACTCCTCATTCTTGCCTTTGTGTCTGTTTATGCTGATCTTTGCCTGGATTACCTTTTGGTCTATGTAAGTCTTTACCTTTCTCTCTTTTCTCCTTTTTCTCTTTTTTTCTCCTCCACCTCCTCTTTCCTTTCCATTTTACTCCGTCCCTTCTTCTCTTCTCTTCTGAATAACAACAATAAAAAACAATGGCTTGAACTTAATGATTACTGAAAGAATTATCACATAATCCCTAAACACACTAAACAGAAGTTACCTGAATGATCTCTATTGTGAGAAAATTTTTTATTTTATAATCTTATGCATAAGGAGTCTGTAGAACAATAGTTTAAGACCCAAAATAGCTCTCGGGTACTTGGTTAAATGATTTCCAACCATTAACAGGAAAGACTATTCCAGAAAAATTTAAATTTATGCAGTGGAGGGGAACAGACTGAGAATGTGTAACTGGTATGCACAGGGACCGGTGGCTACCCTATATAATGTGATTTGCGCTATGCTATTTTATTTAATCTTCATTATCTTGATTCATCCTCACAACCACCCAATGAGGAGATACCTCTATCTTTATTCTAAAACAGATGGGGATACCGAAGTTCAGAAAGGTTAAGTAAATTGCTTAATGTGAAGTAGCTAAGGAATAGTGGAGCTGGGATTTGAACTCGGGTCAGTATTATTCCAAAGACCCATTCA
>PISX010029409.1:0-20104 GCA_004024625.1 Mellivora capensis
ATTTTAGCCATTCTGACTGGTGTGAGGTGATATCTCATTGTGGTTTTAATTTGTATTTCCCTGATGCCGAGTGATGTGGAGCACTTTTTCATGTGTCTGTTGGCCATCTGGATGTCTTCTTTGCAGAAATGTCTGTTCATGTCCTCTGCCCATTTCTTGATTGGATTATTTGTTCTTTGAACTTATCAAACTCAACACCCAAAGAACAACTTTTTGAGTTATTTATATGATATGAGGAAAATAGCAATTTATCCATTGTGGGTAGATATGGAAGTTGAAGTGTGTGAAATTTAATGAAGTCTTTCTAGAAAAGAGGAATGTCTACAGGTTTGTGGAGAATGGGGTGTTTAATAGGCTAATAAATGAGATATATATATTTCTAGACAGAAGAAATAGCATACATTTTTCTAATTTAATTTTATTTTTTCAGTGTGCCAAGATTCATTGATTATGCACCATACCCAGTGCTCCATGCAATACAGGCCCTCCTTAATAGCCACCACCAGACTCACTCATCACCCTATCCCCCTGCATTCCAAAACCCTCAATTTGTTTCTCAGAGTCCACAGTTTCTCAGGGTTCATCTCCCCCTCTGATTTCTCCCAATTCACTTTTCCCTTCCTTCTCCTAATGTCTTCCATGTTATTCCTTATGCTCCACAAGTAAGTGAAACCATATAATTGCCTTTCTCTGCATGACTTATTTCACTCAGCATAATCTCTTCCATTCCCATCCATTTTGATACAAAAGCTGGGTATTCCATTCTGATGGAGATGTAATATTTCATTGTATATATGAACCATATCTTCTTTCTCCATCCATCTATTGAAGGGCATCTTGGCTTTTTCCACACTTTAGCAATTGTGGCCATTGCTGCTGTGAACATTGGGGTACATTGGCCCTTCTTTTCACTCATCTGTATCTTTGGGGTAAATACCCAGTAGTGCAATTGAAAGGTCATAGGGGAGCTCTATTTCTAATTTCTTAAGGAATCTCCACACTGTTCTCCAAAGTGGCTGTACCAACTTGCATTCTCACCAAGAGTGTAAGAGGGTTCCCCTTGGGTACCTGGGTGGCTCAGTGGGTTAAGCCTCTGCCTTCATCTCAGGTCATGATCTCAGGGTCCTAGGATCGAGTCCTGCATTGGGCTCTCTGCTTGGCAGGGAGCCTGCTTCCTCCTCTCTCTCTCTGCCTGCCTCTCTGCCTCTCTGCCTCTCTGTGATCTTGCTCTGTCAAATAAATAAAATAAAATAAAATCTTTTTTTAAAAAAAGAGGGCTCCCCTTTCTCCACATCCTTGCCAACATTTGTTGTTTCCTGTCCTATTGCTTTTGGCCATTCTAATTAGTGTAAGGTGGTATCTCAATATGGTTTTGATTTGAATTTTCCTGATGGCTAATGATGATGAACATTTTTTCATGTGTCTGTTAGCCATTTGTATGTCTAATTTGGAGAAGTGTCTGTTCATGTCTTCTCATTTTTTGACATGATTATTTGTTTTGTGTGTGTTGAGTTTGAGGAGTTCTTTATAGATCTTGAATATCAACCTTTTGTCTGTAGTGTCATTTGCAAATATCCTCTCCCATTCTGTGGGTTGCCTGTTTGTTTTGTTGATTGTTTCCTTTGCTGTGCAGAAGCTTTTGATCTTGATGAAGTCCCAAAACTTCATTTTGGCTTTTGTTTCCTTTGCCTTTGGAGACATGTCTGAAAAGAAGTTGCCGTGGCTGATGTCAGAGAGGTTACTGCCTACTGATGTCAGAGAGGTTACTGCCTCTAGGATTTTGATAGCTTCCTGCCTCACATTGAGGTCTTTTTATCCATTTCGAGTTTATCTTTGTGTATGGTGTAAGAGAATGGTCGAGTTTCTTTCTTCTATACATAACTGTCCAATTTTCCCAGCACCATGTATTGAAGAGACCGTCTTTTTTCCACTGGATATTTTTTCTGCTTTGTTAAAGATAATTTGCCCATAGAGTTGTGGGCCCATATCTAGACTCTCTAAGTTGTTCCACTGGTCTATGTGTCTGTTTTTGTGCCAGTCAGTACCATGCTGTCTTGGTGATGACAGCTTTGTAGTAAAGCAGGCAACATGATGCCCCCAGCTTTATTTTTCTTTTTCAACATTTCCTTAGCAATTCGGGGGCTCATCTGGTCCCATAGAAATTTTTAGGATTGTTTATTCCAGCACTTTGAAAAATGATGGTGGAATTTTGATCAGATGGCATTGAAAGTATAGATTGCTCTGGGCAGTACAGACATTTTAACAATGTTTATTCTTCTTATCCATGAGCATGGAATGCTTTTCCATCTTTATGTGTCTTCTTCAATTTCTTTCATGAGTGTCCTATAGTTCCTTGAGTACAGATCCTTTACTTCTTTGGTTAGGTTTATTTCCAGGTATCTTATGGTTCTTGGTGCTATAGTAAATGGAATCAATTCTCTAATTTCACTTATTATATTTTTATTGTTAGTGTATAAGAAAGCAACTGATTTCTGTACATTGATTTTTATATACTGCCACATTACTGAATTGCTCTATGACTTCTAGTAGTTTGGGGGTAGAGTTTTTTGTATATAAAGTATATATAAAGTATCATGTCATCTGCAAAGAGAGAGAGTTTGGCTTCTTCTTTGCCAGTTTGAATACATTTTATTTCTTTTTGTTGTCTGATTGCTGTTGCTAGGACTTCTGGTACTATGTTGAAGAAGAGTGGCGAGATTGGGCATCCTTGTTGTGTTCCTGATCTTAAAGGGAAGGCTGTCAGCTTTTCCCCATTGAGGATGATATTCGCTGTGGGTTTTTCATAGATAGATTTTATGAAATTGAAGAATGTTCCTTCTACCCCTCTACTTTGAAGAACTTTAATCTGGAATGGAGGCTGTATTTTGTCAAATGCTTTTTCTGCATCTATTGAGAGGACCATGTGGTTCTTCTCTCTTCTCATTGATTTGTTCTGTCACATTGATTGATTTGTGAATGTTGAATCATCCTTGCATCCCAGGGATAAATCCTACCTGGTCATGGTGGTTAATTTTTTTAATGTACTGTTGGATCCAATTAGCTAGGATCTTGTTGAGAATCTCTGCATCCATATTCATCAGGGATATTGGTCTGAAATTCTCCTTTTTGGTGGGGTCTTTGCCTGGTTTGGGAATCAGGGTAACATTGACTTCATAGAGTCTGGAAGTTTTCCTTTTGTTTCTCTTTTTATGAAACAGCTTCAGGAGAATAGATATTATTTATTCTTTGAATGTTTTGTAGAATTGCCCAGGGAATCTGTCAGGTCCTGGGCTCTTGTTTTTTGGGAGGTTTTTGATCACTGCTTCAATCTTGTTACTAGATATTGGTCTATTCAGGTCATTAATTTCTTCCTGTTTCAGTCTTAGAAGTTTATATGTTTCCAAGAATGTATTTTCTTCTAGGTTGCTTAACTTATTGGCACATAACTGTTGATAATAATTTCTGATGACTGTTTCTATTTCCTTGGTGTTGGTCATGATCTCTCCCCTTTTTTTCATAATTTTATTAATTTGGGTCCTCTCTCTTTTCTTTTGGATTAGTTTGGCCAGTGGTTTATTGGTCTTTTTAATTCTTTCAAAGAACCAGCTTCTAGTTTTGTTGATGTGTTCTACTGTATCTCTAGTTTCTAACCCATTGATCTTTGCTTTAATCTTAATTATTTCCCTTCTTGTGCATGAGGTTGGCTTAATTTGTTGTTGATTTTCCAGTTCTTTAAGATGTAAAGAGAGTTGGTGTATTTGGGATTTTGCAGTTTTTTTGAGTGAGGCTTGGATGGCTATGTATTTCCCCCTTAGGACTGCTTTTGCCATATCCCATAGGTTTTGGACCGATGTGTCTTCATTCTCATTGGTTTCTGTGAATTGTTTAATTTCTTTGATTTCCTGGTTAATCCAGACATTCTTGAACAAGATAGTCTTTAGCTTCCAAGTGTTTGTATTCCTTCCAAACTTTTTCTTGTGGTTGAGTTCCAGTTTCAAAGCACTGTGGTCTGAGAATATGTAAGGAATAATCTCAGTATTTTGGTATTGGTTGAGCCCTGATTTGTGACCCAGTGTGTGGTTTAGTCTGAAGCAAGTTCCATGTGCACTCGAGAAGAATGTGTGTTCTGTTGTTTGGGGTGGAATGTTTTGTATATATCTATGAGGTCTGTCTGGTCCAATGTGTCATTCAAAGCTCTTGTTTCTTTATTGATTTTCTGCATGGATGATCTCTCTATTACTGAGAGAGAAGTGTTAAGATTCCCTACAATAAATGTATGCATGTCAATATGACTCTATTTTGATTAACAGTTGGCTTATGTAGTTTGCTGCTCCCATATTGGGGCACGAATATTTACAATTGTTAGAGCTTCTTGGTGGATAGACCCTTCAAGAATGATGTAGTACCCATCTGTATCTCTGCCTACAGTCTTTAGCTTAAAATCTAATTTATCTGATAAGAGAATCACTATTCCAGCTTTCTTTTGGGGCCCATTGCCATGAAAGATGGTTCTCCATCCCCTCACTTTCAGTCTGGATGTATCTTTAGGTTCCAAATGTGTCTCTTGTACACAGCATATGGACAGGTCCTGTCATTTTACCCAGTCTGCCACCTTGTGCTGTTTTATGGAAGTATTTAGGCCATTCACATTGAGAGTCATTATTGAAAGATAAGTTTTTATTGACATCATGTTGCCTGAGAAGTCCTAGTTTCTATATATTATCTCTGCAAATTTCTGTTCTATGTCACTTTTGGGTTTTTTCTTCTTTTGTAGAACCCTCCCCCCCTTAATATTTCTTGTAGTGCCAGGTTGGTGATCACATACTCTTTTAAACCTTGCCAGTCTTAGAAGCTCTTTATCTCTCCATCCATTTTGAATGTCAGCCTTACTGTATAAAGTATTCTTGGCTGCTAGTTTTTCTCATTTATTGCTTTGGATATGTCTTGCCAGCCCTTTCTGGCTTGCCAGGTTTCTGTGGATAGGTCTGATGTTATTCTGATGGACCTTCCTCTCTATGTAAGGAATCTCTTCCCCCTAGCTGTCCTTATAACTTCTTGTCTAAAATTATGATTCATGAATTTCACAATTATGTGTCTGGATGTCTTTCTAGACCTATTGATCTTGGAGGTATCCCTTCTGCCTCCAGGAAAGGAATACTTGTTCCATTCCCCAGCTTAGGGAAATCTTCATCCAGAATTTATTCAACTGTATCTTCTAGTCCTCTCTTTCTCCACCACCTCAGGGATCCCAGCAATTCTGATGTTGGAATGTTTCATGGCATCATTTATTTCCCTAATTCTGTTTTCATGGCTTCTAAGCTGTTTGTTCCAGGCCTCCCCTGATCCTACTTCTCTATCAGTTTGTCTTCTAGATCACTAATTTTATCTTCTGCCTCAGTTACCCTCACTGTTAGAATATTTAGATTAGATTGGATTTCATTGATAGCATTTTTTTAGTATTACTAGATCAGCCCTCACTTCTAACCTTAGAGCTTTTATGTTGCCACTAATGTTGTTCTCCAGCCTAGCCATTGCCTGGATAATTGTTACCCTGAATTCCCTTTCTGACATACTATTTATGTCCATATCCAATAACTCTGATAGAGAGGGTAGAGTCTCTGAATTTTTCCTGTGTTGGCTGTTCCTCCTCCTAGTCATTTTGGTGAGGGGTGGTTGAAGGGATGTATAGCTGAATATATCAACCACGATCTAGGCAAGGTGCACCCTGGAAAGTTTTGGAGCAATCAGAAGTCACCACCACCAAGAAGAAAGAAAAAAGAAGAAAGAGAGTGAAAAAGAGAGAGAGAAAAAAAGAGAAAACACAGCCAAAATAAGCCCCCAAAGTAAGATTTATATGGTACATAAATAAGAACAAACAAACAAAAAGATCGACAAAAGTAAAAGACAAGGGAAAAAAAAGAAAACCCCAGCCAAAATGAACCCCAAGAATAAGATTTATATAGCACAAAAAGAAAAACAAATACACAGAAATACCAACAGAAGAATAAGATGGGAAGGTGTTCATAAGCCCACAACGTGAGCGAGGACAGTTATTTTGGTTCCTCCTAGGCGAATCTTGTTATCTTTGTTAAAGGACTCAACTTTCCAGATATACAGGAAAATGAAAACTCGTTTATATATAGGGGTAGTATTGAATAGGGAAAAAGGATTACCTTGAAGCTTATATCTTTATGTATAAAAAAAGAAAAAAGAAGAAAAGAAAAGAAAAACACAGGTATATGTATGAAAAAAGTTCAAGTTAAAAAAGTATTATGAAATATGTTGTATTAAACTTCTAGATGTAAATGTAAGTGGGTAAAAAAATTAACAAGAATCATGAGAGTGAATTTAAAAATATAAAAAAGAAAATTGTCTCTATGAAATATACGGGTTTTGGGGTAGTACCAGGAGCTTAATATATTCTTTTCCCCTCATATTGGGGTTTTACAGTTTTATGGGGACCCTGTGGTGGTTGTCCTCTTATTCTTTTGGCTTGTATTCTGGGGGAGGGGCTGCCACATTGTTTTTCAGTCAGTCTTGCTTGGGCTGAGTCACCCTGCCCCCTATCAAGGGGCTGGGCTCTGTGGAAAATGGTTTTTCAGGCTTTTGTTCTCTGGAGGTTTTTGTTCTTTGGAGGCTTTTTGCAGGTTTTCAGGGGTTTAGTGGAAAGCAAACTGCACCCAGACCTCTGTCTCAGAGAGAAGCCTTAGACTACTCCCCTCTGGGTGGTCCAGAACACACAGACTCCTCCTCTGCAAACTCCACTGAACACCACAGCCTCCCACAGGTGGTGCACACCCACAGCCACCGTTTCAGTGACCCCCCGAGGCCCCTGCTTGTCTCTGCACCCCCATGCCACTAAATCCACAAGCAGTATTAGTCTGGGCTTGTGGCAGGTGACTGCCTTTGTCTGGACTCCTGTCTGGACTCCAGGCCTGCACCGGGTGTGCTCACACCCAGCGGAGGCACAGGTCACCAAAGGCTGCAGGCTAGGGGTCCCCAACTTGAGTTGGCACCAGATTCTCTCAGGTGTGGGCTGGGTGTACTCAGAACAGAGACCATGAACTGGCGCCCACACCAGGCTCTCTCAGGCATGCGTAGGAGCGCGCCCAGTTGGAATGGTGGTTCAAGCAGTGGAAAGCTGCGGGCTCAGGGACCATGGACTGGAGCCCCTGCCAGGCTCTCTCTGCCATGGATGGTTGCTGGTGGCGACAGTACTGGGACTGTGGACTTAGGCCCATGCCCATGATTGCCCAATTCTACCAGTTGCCCCTTAATATCTTTTGCTCTTTTTGAGTGCTTTTAACCAGTCTCCCAGTTAATGCTGGTCCCCAATCACAGGGCACTCTCGTATTGTGGTATTACTTTCCAGGGTGACTTCTGGTAGCTTCCTCCCCCTTCTGTTTATCCTCTGATATCAGTCTGAGCATTCCCACTCTGCTTTACCTCTCCACTGATGTCTTCTGCCCCCCTAGGGATCCAGAAGTATAATCATACATATCAGGCTGATTTCACGAGCGTTCAGAGTCTTTAGGGGACCGGTTGAGACAGATTCTTCTGCTTCTCCACCATTTTGCCTCTCCTCCCTCAGAAATAGCATATACTAATGAGCAGAGAAGAGATATCAGGGAACTGCATGTGCTGTGGTATGATTGAACTATGAGGATAGTAATGGGGAAAATACAAACTGAGACTAAGAAGGTAGAAAAGGACTTTTGTAAGTTGAATTGGGGTTTGGAATATATCTTGAAGTTGAAGTGGCAGTCTTGAAGGATTTAATCAGTAAGGTACCAGGATCACACTTGTGTATTCAAAATACTACCCTGTGAAATAGTAGAAAATGGATTGAGGATAGAAAAAACTGAAGTCAGGGGATAAAGTTAAGGATCTGCTTTAGTATTCCAGGTAAGAAGGGCCTTAAGATTGGTTATGCAAAGAGAGAGAAGGGTCCTTTTTGTACAAGTATTCTTTCAGATAAAATAGTATTCTGTTACTGAATAGATAGAACAAGTGAGGGAGGAGAAGAACCCAAAGATGATACCTAGATTTTTCTGGTTAGGTAACCAGATGGTGTATTAGCCAAAAAGCTAGCTAGGACAAGAAACTGGATGATGGCTGCAATAAATCCTGTTATACAAATGCTAATGTAGAGGCTGCTATGGGTCCAGAAAGTGGTCATATAAAATAGGATAATGGATATACCTGTCCGGGTCATAGAAGAAAGATCTGGGCTGAGCATGTAGTTAGTTAGTCATCAAAATGGAAATAGGTGAAATCACTGAGAAAGACAGTCAAGAATGAAAAGCATATCCTCTTGAGGGACACAAGTATCTAAGGGCTCCCATTCCTTGTATGTGCATCAGTAAAAATCTGTTTTGATATTTGAAATGAAAAGCTGTTATATTTGACAAATCAGAGACAATTTAAACCTTGTAATAGGACAGATGGAACAGAGGCTCCAGGAGCCTATGTACATAGCAGGTGAATTCAGATTTGCCCCTCTATAGTTCTTTCATTGAAACCTGGAACAAATGGAGTTCAAAACAAGATTAAGAACACCTAATGTTGAATTGAATGATTTAAAGCCTCCTGGTGACACTGTTTCCTTTTTAGAACTTCACATATTGATGAAATTCATGTGGAACTTGGCTACCTTTTGTCATTCAATGTCTAGTCTAGCAGTCCTGGTGACCACAGATTTTAGGTTTACAAAAATCCTTCTACCCATAAGAGGTGAGGTGAACCCTAAATTAGACTAAATGTGTTAGAATAATGAAGAGAAGCTAGGAAAGGGAATTGAGGCAATCTGCCAAAACAATGTCATGTGTTTCACAGAGCTCCTGTCTTCCAAGAAATGCAGGAATTAATTTGCATTCTCATGGGGCATTACTCTAGGAGTCCTCATTTCTATAGGTTAAGGATTGAATGTGAGCTATAGAATTAGAAAGAGCCTATTTTCAGCTGAGAAGAGGAATGCAGGGGGCAGTAAAAAAGCTGTTCATAGAGCCTGAATTTAAGATTGTAGTTACTGGAGACTGGATTCTCTCATTTGTTCGTTTTCACATTGACCTTTCTATTTAATTTCTTTCTTTCTCTCTCTCTTTTTTTTTCCCCTCAAATTTCAGTTACCATGGTTTGTTTGTTTGTTTCTTTTTTTTTTTTTTTTTTTTTTTTTTTTTTTTTCTTTTATTTTTTTTTTTCTTTTTTTTTTTTTTTTTTTTTTTTTTTTTTTTTTTTTAGGAATTTTATTTATTTATTCATGAGAGACAGAGAGAGAGAGAGAAGCAGAGGGAGAAACAGGTTCCTCGTGGAGCAGGGAGCCCAATGTAGGACTCGATCCCAGGACCCTAGGATTATGACCTGAGTTGAAGGCAGGTGCTTAACCAACCGAGCCACCTGGGCACCTTGACCTTGCTATTTCTCCTGTATATTTCTCAGTGAAATAATATGGCACTTCCTCCTTGTCCCCCTTTCCTCTCTTCCTCCCTGCATTTTTCTTCCTTCCTTTGCCTTACAGCTTTTAGCTTCTGGTTAAGTAATACTCTCACATTCCAGGGTGCCTGGGTGGCTCAGTGGGTTAAAGCCTCTGCCTTCAGCTCAGGTCATGGTCCCAGGGTCCTGGGATCAAGCCCTGCATCAGGATCTCTGCTCAGCAGGGAGCCTGCTTTCCCTTGCCTCTCTGCCTACTTGTGATCTCTCTCCTTCAAATAAATAAATAAAATCTTAAAAAAAAATACTCTCACATTTTTTAAATGTACTCATGAATGTGAATGAAATTATTTCCATCACTTAGTTTTTTATGGCTGATGAAAACTTTGGATCCCATTTACAACTGAATATGTAAGGTTTTGGGGCCCTTAATTTCATTTCTTCATATTTTATATCCAACTTTTATAACTTACTACTCAAACTTTGTAACTTTAAAGCACTAATAATATATATTTACTTATAAGCCATTTGAAGAGATTGAATTGCCAGAACTTATAGACTGATAACGTTCTGCTTCAAACAGAATGCTGAGCTGTAGAAAATTTGTTCAACAAAGTTGTTTGGATTTCAACTTATTTTAAATTTATGGGAATTGGCAGCCCTCTTTCTTTATCCAGAGGCAATGCTTCGGGCACTTTTTCCTATTTTCATCATATGTACAGAAAAATATGAATGTATTTATCTTAAAAGTATTTGGAATTCCTTGTGCCCACATTTTGATTCTAGTTTTAGAAACTTACTATGTGTATAGGTGCTAATTATTCAAGTATCATATCTTGTTAAGTGTTCTGGGAGTATTACTGTGTTTCTTTTTAATAAGTCACAGATAATTAAGACTAACTCTAGAAATGAAGTAACTGCCTGTATTGTGTTCTCTCCATTATTTTTGGATTAAGACTAGAGATATAAATTTTGTCCACCAAAAAGCAAATGTTCGAATACTATGGTTTAGATTTGGAGAGGAGGAGGAAAGACTTGGTTCCTGTGAGAAATCCACTGAAGCTAAATATGTGACTTATGTTTTAGTATTTGGTTGCTGTCTATAGATTTCAAAACTTAGTATTTAAAACAGTGACCACTGTCTTTGTTAACATCAGATAGAACTTGGGTGGGTTTTTTTGTTTTTGTTTTTTTGTTTTTTTTTTTCTGTTGTATGTGTCAATAGTCTCTCAAGTGGCTATAGTAAGATGGAGGCTGAGGCTGAATATCCAATATGGCTTCTCTTGTCTGGTGCCTCAGCAAGGATGGGGTGGAGGCTGAGCCTATCCTTCACTCTCCATGAGGCTTTTTTCTCATAGCCTTCCCTGGGCTTCCTTACTTGAGAAGCTCCTTGGAGGAAATATTCTAAACAGCAGAAACAAAGTTGTAAAGGTTTTTAGGACCACACTCAGAAGTTGTACAACATCATTTCAATGCCATTCTAGTGGTCAAAACAAACCACAAGGTCATTCTAGGTCTAAGGAGAGAGAACCTAAACTCTGTTTAGTTAGAGGACTGACAAGGGCACTTTGCAAATGAGTATATGTCATAGGAAATATTGTTGTGACCATTGGTAGAAACCCCCATTTATTATAACCTACTTCAGTTCTCTTTGTTTTATTAAGGCTAGGTTTTCTTCATTTGTAAAATGAGGTGGTTAATTAATTTATGTCATTATAATAACCAGATGATTATAATAGATGTTGAAGAAAACAGATGTAGCTTTTATCCTGTGGAGCTGATTTTGGGACTGGATTGGGAGCAGTTTAAGATTCCCTCTCTTAGGACTTTGATTAAGAACAAACTAAGGGTTGATAAAGGGAGGTGGGTGGGAGGTGGGCTAGATGGGTGGTGGGTATTAGGGAGGGCATTATTTGTAATGAGCACTTGGTGTTACATATCAGTGATGAATTATTAAATTTTACTCCTGAAACCAATACTATATTATATGTCAACTAACTAGTATTTAAATAAAAACTTGGAAAAAAAAAAGATTCCTTCTCTTAGAATATTCAATGGCATTTAAAATGAAACAAAAGAACAGCCATCATTTCTTATTGAGGGACGTGGTTTGTTGTAAACAGTATTTTATTGTCTGATGTAGAATAGTTTTCTTGTTTAGATTTTTTAAAAGTGACCTGATTGCTGCAGATGCTATGAAGTTCATTATTTTAAAATTTATTTCTATTTCTGTATATACCAAATAAAAAGGAAAACCTCCATCTCTGAACAGTTAAATAAAATTTTGATAATGGAAGTAAATAGGTTGGAGATCTATAAACTAGCTACTGATAGAATTAGGCATAATTATTTCTAATTTATTTGCTAGGCACCAAGACTAGGTAATAAATGGCAAAGAATAAAATACTAAAATTTCCCTTTTATTCACTAGCTGATAGTAATTAAAACACAAAGCACAGTACCTCAGCTTTTTAGTGAAACCCAAGTCTTAGGGGCAAAATTACAATGTCCAATTTGTCAGCATCACCATTTACATTAAAATGAAATAAGCAACTCTTGTATCATACCTTTCCCAAACCATTGTATTTAGCCTTTCAAAAATCTTATGGCTGTTAGTTTCAAAAGCAGAGTCAATTACCCAGACATATGAAACTGATGAATTAACTAATTTGTATTCTCTCTAACTGTTTTGATGAAACTCCATAAACATGCTGTTAGTTCCATTCCTCTGAGCTTTGAATAGATTACTGTTCATGATGATAAAAGCACGACAGGGAAAACTTCAACATATACCAGATTCAAACTGAGTGAAATATGACAGTTTATAATCTGTGAGACAGAAGACTGATCTTTGAAAAATATTTGCATATAAAGTACCTGCTTCAACATCATAATTCTAAAAGCCCACATGAACAGAAATCCAGTGCTTTCACTTAGTATGTTGTATAAATCATAAGTAGGGAGTATCTCCTTAACTGTACATAAAACACTTTTGCCTCTGGGACTGTTTTTGTAGTTACTATTTCAATTAATAACGTAAAGATGAGAACTGTGGAAATAGTAACCAAAACAAAATTGTAAATGCTCAATTTGGGGGAATTGAATGTTATGATTTTTTTCTGAAAAATAATACACATGTATAAATATATAAGTGTGAAGATGTACTAAGAGAACCTTCTTCCACTGTTCTCATTTAGGCCTTTTCTCTTTGAAGGTTGTGGAGTGGAGAGCTTTTAATTTTTGCTCACAGAAAGTATAGGAACAATGTTTCCTTTATTATTTTGTTCTGTTTTTAATTTAAATACTAGCATTCAGTGAAATTGACTTTTTAAATATGCAGTTCTATGAATTTAACTTGTGGGTAGATTCATATAACTGCCACCACAGTTAGGTACAGAGCAGGTTCATCATCCCAGTGAGCTGTCTTGTGCTATCCCTTTGTCATCACTCCTTCATCTCTGACAACTACTAACCTGCATTTCATTGTTATAGTTTTTTTTTTCTTTTAAAGAGTGTTACAGAAATGTAATCATATAGTATGTAACCTTTTAATACTGGATTCCTCCACTCAACGTAATGTATTTGTGGTTCATTCAAATTGTTGCATTTATCAATAGTTATTTTTATTGCTTAATGGCATTCCATTGGGTGGATGTTACCAAAGTGTGTTTATCAATTTACTCTGTAAAGGGGATCTGGGTCATTTCCAGTGTTTAGTACTTATTAATAGAGCTGCTATGATCATTCAGGTATAGGTTTTATATGAAAATATCCTTGTTTCTCTAAGGTAAATACCCAAGAGTAGGATGTCTGGGTTGATGGTAGATGTATGTTTAACTTTTTCCAGGATCTGCTAAACTGTTTTCCAAGGTGGCTGAATCATTTCACCCCCGCTAAGCAAGATATTAGAGTTTAGTTGCTCCACATTCTTGCCAACACTTGGCCTGTCAGTTGTAAGGACCTATTTATCCAGAGCGACTCCATGTCAGTTAAATAGCCATTTTGTTGTTTGTGCAGTAAACTTAAATTGACCCTCCCCCCCAGAGAAGCTTACTTAAAAGCAAGTCCAGAAACCAGTAAAATGTAATTGGCTAGTTCCTAATAACAGAGCCCAGAATACAAGGACGAGTCAGGCCAGATGGAGACATCTAATCAGTAAAAAGTACTGTTTGTAACAGTGAGAAGGTCTTGCCCAAACCAAAATGACTCCATCTTGGGAAGGACGACCATCTTATTATTCACACTGAATATGTTAACTGACTAAGCCTTCCCGGAAAGTACTGTTTGTAACAGTTCCTGGTATGGGGTAATCTTAAATAACAAGTCACCAGACCAGATGGAACTAGCCAATCAGCAAGAGACACACAAACCCAGTGGGTTGAGATACCAAGATATGGGTTGCAGTTTTACCCAATAAAAGGTAGCCTGTAAGATGGGGAGGGGCCGCTCTCTTTAGAGGCAGCCCTGACTGGTCAGTTGATTCTTGAGCCTGTAAGCTGGGGGTGGTCACTCTCCTCGGAGACGGCCCTGGCTGATCAGTCTGACTTCTCTCTCTCTCTTTTTTTTTAAGATTTGTTTATTTATTTATTTGACAGAGAGAGATTACAAGTAGGCAGAGAGAGGAGGAAGCAGGTTCCCTGCTCAGCAGAGAGCCTGATGTGGGGCTCAATCCCAGAACCCTGAGATAGGATCATGACCTGAGCTGAAGGCAGAGGCTTTAACCCACTGAGCCACCCAGGGACCCCTGATCAGTCTGATTTCTAATCCTTGGCATGGAATAAAGCTTTACATAACTTTCACCTTGTCTCAGTCTTGCTCCTTTGATAACGGACCCCAACATCAGTATTTTTTTTTACTTTAGCCTTTCTAAAGTACTTTTAAAACGCACACACACAAGCACACACACACATATACACCCTGATTTATTAACTCCTTGGTTTTTAGATTAGAGTAGCATGGTAAGGCATTGAAATAAAATATTTTTTAAAAATAGAATAATATATTAGACTCCATTTTTGAAAAGACTTTATGCCATTAAAAATTCAAAATGGAGTATGAAAACAGAATAGAAGGTAAAATACCTCCTAACTTTAAAAATGTTTTTGATTAAAAATAGTATAAAATGCATTGAAAACAATTCATTGGAAAAACATCTGCCTGGAATATACTGTATGAAGCTTTTCTAAATTGAAATGTAAAGAGATTTGGCCTCTTGACAACTTAATTTTTAGATTAAAAAAAGAAAAATTATAGGCATGGTTTAAACCTAGACTAATGTATTTGATAACTATGTACTCATTTTCTAATGAAAATAAATATCCTATTTTCTTTTCAAAGAGTATTAATGAATAAACATATTGCAAATTTTATTTCTTATGTGCAATACTACATATCTATATATTTTCTTGATAAAGGGTAATGTGTGTGTGTGTGTGTGTGTGTGTGTGTATTGATCTTATTGAGATACATTTGCCATTGTGCTGCTTGCAGAGCTCTGAGGTGTGCTGTCTGTAATTGTTCTCTGACACTGAAACAAGGGCTCCTGCCAAACGTATCAGGCATCGACCTGATAGGTCATTGGGTTTCTCTTCATTGGGATTTTATTTCCTGAATAATTTATTTTTTCTCGCAAGATCATTCTCCATAAAAATATACTCTGTACTGCAAACAATTGATGGTGGTTATCTATAAAATCTATATAATGATATTAAAACAAATTGCCTGTTTCCAGTATTCAGTGATGTGCTAGAATAGTTATGATATCTATGATTCTGAGGTTATAGTTTTGATTTTTAAGAGCTTCCTGGGGTAAAACATGCATACTATGTTTTAGGCAGTGCCTTTTTTTCATCTGATTTTGTAGGGATGATATGTGAATATCATCTATTCACATAGATCTGTCTGCTATTTTGTCTCAATTTTGACACAAAGTAAGTGTTCATATATATGAAAATAAGTGGGTTAGAATTCTTTATGATATTAACACTTAGGGACTCAAAATGTTATATAATTATTTATGAGAGTCAAACCCGCCTTTGAATTGTACTTTCTAAAAGTGTACTTGAGTTGTGGGAGGTGTTAGTGAAATAAGGTGGATTGAGTGTGACTCAATAATTTTTATTATTGAAACTTGAGTAGATAAAAATGTAAGTCAGAGTCAGGGGGAGGGGCAGAAGAAGGGAGAAGCAGACTCCCCACTGAGCAAGGAGCCCAATGGGGACTCGATCCCAGGACCCTTGGATCCTGGGATCATGATAAGAGCTGATGGCAGACGCTTAACTGACTGAGCCACCTGGGTAACCCTTGACTTAATCTTCTAATTATCATTTCAAACTATTATTTTTCCTCCGTGCCCCTATCTAGGCTGAATATTCATTATTTCCCAGTTGGACAATAGTGATAGCCTACCAACCAATATCAGTACTTTTGGTCTCTTTGTCATCCAATCAGCCCTGCAAGTTGTTAATAGCATTATCATTTAAAAATAGAAACCTAGTTATAATACTCTCCTGGTCTGACCCCTTACTGCCACAAGGTAAAGTCTCAAGTCCTTAGTTTGTCATTTAATACTCTACTCAGTCACAACCTACCTTCACAGCACCTATGGCAGTTATTCCAGACACTCTGGAATCTTCACTCTTCTGAGTAAATCCCATGATGGTTCAAGTTCTGGTACCTTTGTAGCCATGTCGAATAACTCTGCTCTTCTCCACCCAGTGTAGATTCGTTTACAGTCCCTTCTTTGACTCAGAGTGAGTTCACTCTGATGACTCAGAGTGAGTTCCTCTCTCTTCAGCTCTTCCAGTTCTTTGAAGGGCACATTTATTTATCTTTATAACTGCAACACATTTCCCTGACATATAATATGCATTTCAATTCTTTGATGTTGAATGATAGAATGAGTGATTTGATTTTACAAATTAGGACACTGAAGCATTAGTGGTTAAGTAATAAAAGTTAACAAAAGAGCAGAGACGCATTTAAAAGAGGAATACAATTATGAATATGGTGGCTTTTTCACCAAAGCATCTCATTAAAGTATGAATCTTGGTAATTTAAGTTAATTGATTATAATGGTTTGACTTAAGGAAGGAACCAGCAAGACTAGATAAGAAGGTTTAGGATTAATTTGTTTTAGTTTTTACAGCAGGCTCTGGGGCACAGAAGCTGGTTGTCTGCTACCTGGACCTGGGGTGATTAGAGCAGGTGGATAGGGCCTGAACTGAGGACCTAATAAAGGCAGGTGGTTAACAGTGTGGGGTTTAGATTGACTGGCTTAAATGTAAAAGGGGCTCACAAGTTGTTTACTGTCCCTTTGAAAATTGGCTAACCCTGAGAGGGGTGGTCTCTTCAGGATTAGCAAGGCTCCAAGAAGACAAAGCATCAAAATACTGAAAATAAAAGATGTGGTTAGGACAACTGGAAATAGGATAAAGTGTGTGAAATGAATCTCAAACCATGATTAAGTAACTAAAAAGGGGGAGTTCATCCCTGTTTTTTGGACAAGAAAGAAAGAAAAGAAAAATCTTTATTTGCAATTGTCTATTGTGACCTATGAAGTAAATTGGTTAGTACTTGCAGCTAACAGAAAACAGCTCTGAAAGCAGAGACTTTGTGTGCAGACAGCTCAAATTGCAAGATCTAATGATGGAAAAACGGAAAGCTCCCCCTCTGTCTGAAATACAGCCAGAGGAAGCAGCTCCAGTGGTGAGCTGCAAAGCAAGCACACCTCATCCACAGAAAAAAGCTCTCATGCATTAGTCAACTGCTATCATGGCAAAGGTCCTGGAGACTCTGGGAGAGGGTGGAGGTATGGCAGGGGCTGGATGATGTTTGTTCTTAAACCTTTTGCGGTCTGGCAATCCCTTCTATCAAATTACTGGCTATGGTGTGGTGCATTCTGTTTTCTTTTGCTAGAGATAAAGAGTGATGAATTAAAGCTTTGAAGCAAGGAACGGTGAAAAACAAAAGAATATTTTTCAGCCACTCTAGTTCAAAGCCATTTATAAGCACTGCCTGTCTGGCCTGCTCCTTTATCCATCATCCTTTTATGCAATTCATCAATCCACTTTTGCTCACGGATAAGTAGTTACCTTCCATTTACACTCTACTGAATTGTTATTGTCAGGGATATCATGGGGTCAGCTGGTGGCTTCTTTTATGTTAATGCCCAAATGAGGGACATGAATTAATGGAACCACAGGAAGCCAAGCTTCTCTAGCTTAAAGGATGCTGTCTTGAATTCTTAGGGGGTTGGGATGGTGAGAAAACAAGCTGTCCTTATTTGAAGAGTGATTCACAAACACTGGAGACTTGTTTTGGGTAAAAAATCACATCAGTGCATAGTTTTAGTCCCCAAAGAAAATTAAATTGAAATTTGTGGCCAACTTTCTTTCTCAACTGAGACAACCAGAGACTTCCACTGGCCTTAATATGAAAGAGGACACGCTTAGCGGCTTTGAAATCATGAAGGATTTTGGACTCCACTAACTTTTCTTCTTTCTGGCCTATCTGAATGTACACCACCCATAGCTGGAAGTCCTACCTGTCCATCTAAGAGATAAAGGATTCTAGGCTCTTGCTGCCTTCTCCTTCCTTGCCTTTTTCTGTAGACTTGGTAAAGCAAGTGAGGAAGCTACAGCTATGTGACTTAAGGAAGCGCTTTTAAAATGGCACCCAGATGGGGGGAAATATGCTATTGGCGGCAATGATTCTGTTTGACAATACAAATGGTCCATTTAGGATTTGATTAGGAAGAGATTCAGGAGCACTTGACTATAGTATAAAATCCCAGTAGATTGTAAATCATACAAAAAATAATTATAATTACTGTAATTGGAGAATGACTTAATTTTCTACCAGGGACCCTAAGGGCAAGGAATAAAATAAGGAAAGAAAGTTAATAGATAAGTTAAATCACGATCTTGGCCACAAAAATAGAGCGTTAAGGGTAAGAATGGATTTGAAATGATAAAAACAAGCACACATGTATACCAAGGACTTGTAGTTCCTCTCTGAATCTCTCCTAAATGGAACCCCATCTCTATACTTAACCATATATAATTGCACGAGGCTTTCCAGAGCAGTTTAAGAAGCTGTGAAATTCATCAAAGGCAGATTCCTGTGGTTATCAACAAATAAATCTTGTTTTTACAATTTGTGACTTCTCTAAAAATTAAGTATGTAGATGGCTTTATAGAATGTGAGTTAAAAAAAAAATCAAAATGCCTGCTTTCAATGGGAGAAGGAAAACCTACAATGAAGCTCTTTTCCACCCTCTTTAAATTCTATAGTCACTTATGAACACCTTTTCTGTGTAATGTGCAGAGCAGGGTCAAGCACAAAGATCTACAGCATGCATAGTTTCAGCTTTAAAGTTGCTCAGTCTTATAGGGCAGGAGAGCCAAATAAACAAGGAACTACCTTGCAGGAGAAGAATAAAAACACCACATGAGTCCTAATGTCTCATAACAGGGGATTCAGCCAAAGAATACAAACTCTTTGTAGCTAAGTTCTAGCTATTGCATCTGCTGAACTATGTGTTGTCCTAGTAAACTAGCTGAATCTGTTAATCTAGTGAAATACCCACTAAATGTAGTGGTGGTTTTGTGTGTGTGTGTGTGTGTGAGAGAGAGAGAATATCTCTACTGCCACTCAAGCTTGTGTATGCAGTAGAAACTCAGCACATTATTTGCTGAACTGAACTAAAACAGAAGGTGTTTACTCTTAAAAGAGCCTTAGTAATTACATCTATTTTTCTATTCTGTTCTTAATATGAGATTGACTTACAGCTGGTAGCTAATGCTGAGATGTGCAGCTTGTAATTCTAATTCTCAGATTTTTAAAAATGCTTGTCAAAACTGAAATAACTTTATTGATACCACAATCTAGATGTTGAGGTCATTGGTTAGTATTTTTGTTTGCTTATCATTTTTAAAGGTATCATTTGATAAAATTGACAGTTTTTCTTTTGGTGTTCGCTTCTGTGAATTTTTAACACATTTGTATTTGTCTAACCACCGCTATAGTCAGGATACAGAATGGTTTTATTAAAGTAAAAGATTCTCTCATTCTATTCTTTATATTCACTCTCTCCCTCCCAAACCCTTGACAACCACTGACCTCTTCGCCGTCACAATGGTATTGTCATTGGAGAATGTCAGGTAAATATGTTGTGCAAGATGTATCTTTTTGAGACTGGTTTCTTTTATTCAGTGTGCTGTCTTTGAGATTCATTGACACTTTATGTATCACTAACTCATTTTTTTATTGCTGAGTAATATTCCATTGAATGGCTACACCAGTACTTATATTCCACTTTACTTGTTGGAGGACATTTGGGCTGTTCTAGTTTTTGGTATTTATGAATAGAGTTGCCATGAACATTCATGTACTTATTTTTGTGTGAATGCAAGTTCTCATTTATCTAGGGTAGCATTCAGGGATTGGATTACTTGGTCATTTTGCTAAGTGTATAATGTTGGGGTCAGGCGAGAGAGGGGAGAACCGTTCAAAATGACGGACACCTAAGATGGCCGCGGTTCCCGCCATCACCCTCCTGCGACAACGGCCGCATCAGACCCAGGAAGCAAACTCAAAGGGGAGACCAAAACCTCTCTCCTCCCACCAACGAACCAATGAGGAACCCCGCAGCTGAATTCGGCCCTTATTAGGA
>PISX010029410.1:0-20061 GCA_004024625.1 Mellivora capensis
TCTATACATGTCTCAAATGGCATAATCTCATCCCTTTTGATGGCTATGTAATATTCCTCTGTGTGTTTGTGTGTGTGTGTGTGTGTGTGTACCACTTTCCTTATCCATTCACCTATTCATGGCCACTTAGGTGCTTCCATGTCTTGGCTATTGTAAACAATGCTGCAATAAACGTAGGGATGCATATAGCATTTTGAGTTAGCGTTTTCATTTTCCCTGGCAAATACCCAATAGTGAAATTATTGGATCATATGGTATTTCTATTTTAATTTTTTGAGGAACTTCCATACTATTTTCCACAGTGGCTGTACCAGTTGGCATTCCTACCAACAGTGGATGAGGGTTCCCTTTTCTCCACATCCTTGTCAATACTTGTTGTTTCTTGTCTTTTTGATTTGAGCCATTCTAAAAGGTGTGAGATGATATCTCACTGTGGTTTTGATTTGCATTTCTCTGTTGATGATATTGAACATCTTTTTTATCTGTTTGCTGGCTATCTGGTTATTTTCTTTGGAGAAATGTCTACTCGGGTCCTCTGCCTATATTTTAATTGGGTTGTTTGGTTTTGGGTGTTGGGTTGTATAATTCTTTATATAGTTTAGATATTAACCCTTTATTGGACATATCACTTACAAATATTTTCTTCCATTCCATAAATTGTCTTTTGGTTTTGTTGATTGTTTTCTTTGTTATGCAAAAATTTATTTTGATATAGTCCCAATTGTTTATTTTTGCTTTTATTTCCCTTACCTCAGGAGACATATCTAGAACAATGTTGCTACAGCTGACATCAAAGAAATTATTACCTATGCTTTCTTCCAGGATTTTTTTTTAAGATTTTATTTATTTACTTGAGAGAGCATGAGAGGGAGGAGGTTCAGAGGAGAAGCAGACTCCCCGCCAAATAGGAAGCCCAGTGTGGGACTCAAACCCAGGACTCCAGGATTATGACCTGAGCCAAAGGCAGTCATTTAACCAACTGAGCCACCCAGGGTCCCTCTTCCAGGATTTTTATGGTTTCAAGTCTCACGGTTTTGTTTTTAATCCATTTTGAGTTTATTTTTGTGAATGGTATGAGAAAGTGATCCAATTTCATTCTTTTACATATAGCTGTCCAGTTTTCCCAGTACCATTTAGTGAAAATACTATCTTTTCCCCACTGTATATTCTTCCCTCCTTTGTCATAACTTATTTGGCCATATAAATGTCAGTTTATTTCTGGGATCTTTATTCTGTTCCATTGATCATTGTTTCTATTTTTCTGCTAGTACCATATTGTTTTGATTCCTACAGCTTTGTAGTATTATCTAGAAATTTGGAATTTGGGAATTGTGATACCTTCAGCTTTGTTCTTCTTTCTCAGGGATGCTTTGGCTGTTTATGGCCTTCCATGGTTCCATACAAATTTTAGTATTATTTGTTCTAGTTTCATGGAAAATGTTATTGGTATTTTGATAGGAGGTGCATTCAATCTGTAGGTTGCTTTGGGTAATATGGACATTTCGACATTAATTCTTCCAATCCATGAGCATGGGATACCTTTTCATTTTTTTTTTTGTTTTATCTTCAATTTCTTCCATCAGTGTTTTATAGTTTTCAGAGTGTAGATTTTTCACCTCTTTCATTTAGTTTATTCTTAGGAATTATATTCTTTTTTGGTGGCATTGTAAATGGTGGGGGATGTTTTAGATTTTATTGATTTATTTTTGCAAAGGAGAAGGAGAAAAGGAGAGAGCACTCAATTATGAGTGGGGAGAAGGGCCAAGGGAGAAGTAGACTCCCTGCTGAGCAGGGAGACTGATGTGGAACTCCATCCCAGGACCCTGGAATCGTGACCTGAGCTGAAGGTGGACGCTTAACTGACTGAGCCACCCAGGTGCCCCAGTTTCTTTCTTTCTTTTTTTTTTTTTTTAATTTCTCTTTCCTCAAATTTGTTGTTAGTATATAGAAATGCTACTTATTTCTGAGTATTAATTTTGTATTCTGCCTCTTTACTGAGTTCATTATTTATCATAGCTTTTTGGCATAGTCTTTGGTATGTTCTATAGATAGTATCATGTTGCCTACAAATAATGACAGTTTTTCTTCTTTACCAATATGGATGCCTTCCATTTATTTTTCTTGACTAATTGCTGTGGCTAGGGCTTCTAGGATTATGTTAAATAAAAATGGCAAAAGTTGACATCCTTGTCTCATTCCTGACCTTAGAAGGAAAGTTCTCAGTTTTCACCATTGAGGATGATGTTAGCTGTGGTTTTTTCATATATGGCCTTTATTATGTTGAAGTATGTTCCCTTTAACCTCATTTTGTTGAGAATTTTTGTCATGTTTGGACGTTAAATCTTAACAGACATTCTTTCTCTATATACTGAGACATGATTTTTTATCCTTTGTTTTATTAATGTGGTATATGATATTGATTGATTTGTGAATATTGAACCATCCTTGCATCAAAGGAATAAACTCCACCTGATTGTGGTGAGTGATCTTTTTAAGTTTAAGTATAGTTGTATGCAGTTTGCTAATATTTTGTTGAGGATTTTTGCATATATGTTCATGATGTATTGGCCTGTAATTTTTTGTGTGTGTGTGGTGTCTTTGGTTTTAGTATTAGGGTAATGATGGCCTCATAAAATGTATTTGGAAGTTTTCCTTATTCTATTTTTTGGAATTGCTTGAGGAAAATAGGTATTATCTCTTCTTTAAATGTTTGGTAGAATTCACTTTGAGCCCATTTCATCCTGGACCTTTATATTTGGTGGTGTTTTGATTACCAGTTTCACTTTGTTACTTGTAATCAATCTGTTTAGATTTTCTATTTCTTCTTGGTTCAGTTTTGGAAGATTGTATGTTTCTAGAAATTTATGGATTTCTTCTAGGCTGTCCAGTTTGTTAGCATATAATTTTTCATGATATTTTCTTATAATCCTTTGTATTTCTGTGGTGTCAGTTGTTAATTCTCCTCTCTTGTTTTTTATTTTATTTATTTCGGTCCTCCTTCTTTTTTTTTTCTTGATGAGTCTGGCTATGGGTTTGTCAATTTCATTTATCTTTTCAAAGAACCAATTCTTTATTTCATTGATTTTTTTTTCTTTTCCTTTTTTTTTTTAATCTCTATATCATCTATTTCTGCTCTGACTTTTATTACTTCCTTTCTTGTACTCACCTTGGGCTGCTTTTTTCTTTTTTCTAGTTCCTTGAAGGCATAAGGTCAGTTTAAGTTTTTTTCTTGTTTCTTGAGGTTAGAACTGATTTTGCTGTATCCCAGAGATTTAGGACCTTTGTGTTTTCATTTTCATTTGTCTCCCTGTATTTTTTTTTTTTTTTTGACTGCTTCATTGACCCATTGATTGTTTAGCAGCAAGTTATCTTGTCTTCATCTGTTTGTGTTTTTCCCATTTTTTTCCTTGTGATTTATTTCTAGTTTCATATCATTGTGATAGGGAAATATGCATGGTCTGATTTCAATCTTCTTAAATGTATTGAGGCTTGCTTTATGTCCTAATATGTGATACATTTTGGAGAATGTCCCATATGCACTTATAAAGAATATATATTCTGGTGTTTTGGGATGGAATGTTCTGTATCCATCTATTGTATTCAGCTGGTCCAATGTGCCATTCAAAGGCATTGTTTCCTTACTGACTTTCTGTCTGAAGGCTCTATCCATTGATGTAAGTGAGGTGGTTAAAGTCTCCTACTATTACTGTATTTGCATTAGTTTCTCTTTTTGTGTCTACTAATATTTGCTTTATGTATTTAGATGCTCCAGTATCGGGTGCATAGATATTTAAATTACTATAAGGTCATGTTGGATTGATCCTTTTATCATTATGTAATGTCCTTCCTTGTCTTTTGTTAGAGTCTTTGTTTTAAAGTCTATTTTTGCCAGATATAACTATTGCCACCCCAGCTTTTTTTATTTCCATTTGAGTGGTGAATATTCTTCTATCCCTTCACTTTTAGTCTGTATGCATCATTAGGTCTGAGGTGAGTAAAACAGTATATACTTCAGTCTTGTTTTTTTTTAACCATTCCACCATGTTTTTTGATTGGAGCATTTAGGCCATTTACATTTAACTTAATCATTGATAGGTATGTACTATTGTCATTTTTAAATTTGTTTTCTGGTTGTTTTTGTAGCACTTCTTTGTTCCTTTCTTCTCCTCTTAATCTCTTTCTTTGTGATCATTGAGTACTTATAGTGTTTTGCTTGGCTTTCTTTCTCTTTATTTTTTGTGTGTCTATCATAGGTTTTGGATTTGTGGTTACTTTGAGGTTCATATATAACATCCTATATAAATAGCAGTCCATATTAATTGAATGTTCATTTAAGTTGAAACACATGCTTAAAAAAAAAAAAACACCCAAACTTGTTTTTCTTTTTCCCTTTCTCTTCTCTTTTTATTCCCTTTAATATTAAAGTCCCTTTAATATTTCTTGTAAGACCGGCTTAGTGGCAATAAACTCTTATTTTGTTTGTCTGGAAAACTTTACCTCTCCTTCAAATCTGAATGATAACCTTGCTGGATGGAGTATTTTTGGCTATTGGTTTTTGTTTTTGTTCTTGTTTTTTCCTTTTAGCACTTTGAATATATCATGCCGTTCTCTTCTAGCTTGCAAAGTTTCTGCTGAAAAAATCATCTAATAACTTTACAGATTTTCTCTGGTAGGTAACTTTTTGTTTCTCTCTTGCTCCTTTTAAGATTCTATCTTTAACCTTTGATATTTTAATTATTATGTGTAATGTTGTGGACCTTCTTGGGTTTGTCTTGTCTGGAATTAGATATCAATTTCCCCGCACTGGGTTAGGGAAGTTTTCAGTTATTATTTCATCAAATAAGTTTTCTTTAAAAAAAAAAAAAGTATTTATTCATCTGTCAGAGAGAGAGAGAGAGCATGCAAGGGGAGCAGCAGGCAAAGGGAGAGGAAGACTCCCGGTTGAACAAGGAGCCTGATGCAGGACTTGATCCCAGGACCCTGGGATCATGACTTGAGTTGAATGCAGATGCTTAACTGACTAAGCCACCCAGGCATCCCTCATCAAATAAGTTTTCTATGCTTTTTTCCTCTCCCTCCATTTTCTGAGACCCCATAAAGCAAATGTTTGTTTGCTTGATTTTTCAAGAGATTTCTTAATCTATCCTTATTTTTTTTTAATTCTTCTCTTTCTTTGTTGTTCAGTTTATCTCTTTTCATTACCCTATCTTCCAGATCACTGATACATTCTTCTGCATCCAAGTCAACAAATGTATTGTTGATCTCTTGTGGTTATTTTTTATTTCCTTTATTATATTTTTTTCAACTCTGGTTGGTTCTGTTTAATATTTTCTGTTTAGGGATGCCTGGGTGGCTCAGTTGGTTAAGCAGCTGCCTTTGGCTCAGGTCATGATCCCAGCGTCCTGGGATGGAGTCCCACATCGGGCTCCTTGCTCAGCGGGGAGCCTGCTTCTCCCTCTGCCTCTGCCTGCCACTCTGTCTGCTTGTGCTTGCTCTCTCCCTCTCCCTCTCTTTCTGACAAATAAATAAATTTAAAAAAATAAATAAATAGCCAACTTTTTAAAAAATAATAATAGTAATATTTTCTGTTTATTGAAGGCCTCTGAGATCTTCCATTTTTTTCTCTAGCCCAGTGAGTGTCTTTACAATGATTACTTTAAACTTTTTATTAGGCATTTTGCTTCTCTCTGTTTCATTTAGTTCTTTTTCTGAGGTTTTTTCCAGTTCTTCCTTTGGAGCATATTCCTCTATCTCCTCATTTTGCTTGACTTTCTGTGTTTTGTTTCTGTGGATTAGATGAAACAATTACTTCTCCTAAAGTTGAAGAAGTAGTCTTGTGTATGTTGTCCTTTATGGAGACTGTGTGTGCTTGGCAACTTTTCCTGACTGGCTGGAACTGTGGCTGTACATACTAGTTACTCATTTATAGAAAGAATAAAGAAAAATAATAATAAAATAAAAAATAACATAGTAAAGTAAAAGAAGGAAAGAAAAAATGTAGAGAAAAAGAACAAAACCAAAAGAAAAAGAAAAACAAAATAAGAAGAGACAACATTTTAAATAGTTAAACACACACACACACACACACACACACACAAGAACCTATAGTTCATTTTCTGGGACCCAGCACCATAGGGAGGCTGGTATGGGCTTGCGGACCCTTAGCTGGTTGGGGTCACAAGTTCATTGTGAGCCAGATTCTGCTCCAGTCTGGCCTTTTAGGGTGGAGGGGGAGAGAATATTCCCACAGTTTTTCTACCCTTTGAAACCATGGCTTTTTTTCTGTGCCCCAGTGTGACTGGGGCTGATGTGGGCATGAGGACTCTGGGTTCGCTGAGGTTGCAACTTCCCTGTGACTACCAAATCCACTAGTTATGGTGCCTGCATATGGTGTTGGGCCCTCTAATTACAGTGTCTGAACCTCCCCGTTATGGCATCCAGGCCCTGATCTGGTCTGCGCTTTTAAGGCGGAGGTTTAGGGAGCCTTACCACAGTTCCTTGGCCCTTTTAAACTGCAGCATTTTTTCTGTGTCCCAGACATACTGGGGCTGGTGTGAGCTTGAAGATCATGAGCTTGCTGAGGTCACCAGCTTCCTGTGATGATCTGACCCACCAGCATCAGGATCTACTAATTATAGGGTCTGACCCTGATCCTTAATGGCAGCCAGAATCTGCTCCTGTCTGGGCTTTTGACATGGAGGAATAGAGAGGGCTCCTACAGTTCCTCAGCCCTTTTACACCGTGGCTTTTTTCTGTGTCTGCATGTGACTAGGGGTGGTATGGACAGTGGAGCCTGGGCTCACCAAAATCACAAGTTCACTGAGACTACTGGATCTGTCTATTATAGCTTCTAGACCTTGCTCCCGTCTAGGCAAGTAGGGTGGGGTGGGAATGTAAACCCTGTTGATCTCCAGTACCTCTGACCAGGAGAGCTTCCCCACAGCTCCTCTGCCACTTGGCAGAGTTCTAGTATTGTCTCTTTTATATGTTATCTGCTCTTTTAAACTGCAGTGCTTTCTTTATGTGTCCAAGGACAGGACTCTATTCCTTTTCCCTCAGTATCATCCCTCCCCATTGCCCTTTCCAGTGTGTGTGTGTGTGTGTGTGTGTGTGTAGCGGGTGGGGGGGTCCCCTTTGTTACCATGTCTCCATCCATCTTTCCTGCTGTTCTCTTGCTATTCTCTCTAGGGCTGTTCAGTAGCTGTTCAGTCAGCCCTCAGTACTTCTTCAGGAGGAATCATTCTATGAATGGGTATAATTTGGTTGCTCTGTGGAGAAGGAGAGTTCGGAGTCCTCCTACAACCCTGTCTTGAACTGGACCATCTGAGATGGTGTTTTACCTGGTAGGTCATTCACGAGGGAAAGCCCTTGAGATTACACTTAAACAAGAAAGGAAAAAGAAGAAGGATTAGTCAGAAGGAGAAACAAAGCTGCAATTTAGGCAAAATGTCAACATTGGCCAGGCCCATGGGGTCTCTGGAACTAGAAGTCCCACACGGAGAAATCTCAAATAGGAGCAAGAAGGTCAGACATTTAAGCTCCATCATCCATCAGTCATTGAGCGTGTGTCATCCTAATAAGGGATGGCTCTTTTCAACTGAAACAATCCCTAAAGAAGCTAACAGTTGCTTCCACTACACCAGCCGTTAAAACACTGAAATACTCTTTCTATGTCTAGTGAGACCAACGACTATGCTCCTACCTGGGCCACCCCAGCATCTTCTGATCTCTAAAAACGATCTGACCATATGTCATGACTAGTGTCTGTTCTGGCCGATCAGTGCTCCTGCCATACCAATGGTTAAACATTTTGTTTTTGTTTAATAAGCCCTTTTGTGGGCTTTTAGAAAATTTTATTTTAATTACAGTTAGTTAGCTTACAGTGTTAGATTCATTTCAGATATATAATATAGTAATTTAACACTTCCACACCTCACCCAGTGCTCATCACAAGTGCACTCCTTAATCTCCAATCAACATTTAGCCATTTAAATATCACCTCTAGATCACGAAGAATGTCAGCTGGAATCAAAGGGTAGGACCATGATAAGGGAAGCTTGGATTTATACATCAGGCTAGTTGACACATCCTTACAAGAACTTAAATTTGGTCTGATTACCCTTAAGGTGCTGAAAGGGATCCTAGGTATAAATACTTAGCTAAAAGTAAAGTTTACTAGGAATTGGCATTCTGGATAAATTAGAGAAGAGAATCTGAGAGACAAATAAGAAATATAAAATGAGGAGGGAGGTGGACATATCTGGAAATTTGTTGAATCTAAAATATGCTAAATTCAAATTTTGGGGAATCAAAGTTTACCAGTTTAATTTTAGATGATGAACTCCAAATTTAATTATCATTTTTCAGTTACAATTCATCGATTACATGAAGTGCTCTGCATTTCTGTCTTAATTAGAAAGAACAGTTAATTTAATTTAGGCCTGCTGACCAAAAGACGACTGATGAGTTTTTGAATTCACAATGCACAGTGACAACCAGGTTATAGGGATTTTTCTCTAGAGTGTTACAAGATGGATTCATTAGACAGCATTCAAAACACTTTGTTAAATGACAATTTCTGAATCACAGCTGATTTTAAAATTCCCATAAAGTATTTCAGAAGATTTATAAGGTCAAATTGACATTTTGTGATCAACTCTGGAACTGAGGTTAGAAACCAGTTATCAGTGTGAGGTTCACTTACTCCTATGAAAGAACCATTTAGGAAGAGCAGGTCAGAGAGGAACACAGAACAAAAAGCCCTAAACACTTTGTTGTCTCATTGGCAGACCCATCACCTCAACTGTGCTACTAACTCATTCTCATATTCAACACAGAGACCTTCATAAATAATGGAAAAATAAGGAGCCTGGGACACCTTAAGACATTATTTTCCAGTGGTGCTCAGTGAGCATTAGTATATATGCAAGACATTTAGGGTGCTTACAGAGGAACAAGAGGTGCTGTGCAAGGGGCCCCTGGCCTCCACTTCAAACTAATCTGGTCTCCTGTATTTATGTTTTTAGAGAGATTTCTTACAAAACATTTACCTAAAACAAAATAAATTTTGTTTACCTTTATTTTGTTTACCTAAAACAAAATAAAGATTCCGTGGTTTAAAAAAAGTTTTCAGGGACACCTGGGTGGCTCAGTTGGTTGGCTCAGTTGGTTGAGCCTTCGGCTCAGGTCATGATCCCAGGGTCCTAGGATCGAGTCCCACGTCGGGCTCCTTGCTCGGCAGGGAGCCTGCTTCTCTTGCTGCCTCTGCCCTCTCTGCCTGCTTGTGTGTACTCTCTCTCTCTGACAAATAAATAAAATCTTTAAAAAAAAATTTTTTTAAGTTTTCAGACAACTATCATAAAGTGGCTTAAATTATAACTAGAATAAAAAATTACAAATACATGTCATTTTAAGATGACTAAATATATGCAAGTTGGATAAATGCAAGTTGGATAAAATGAATTCATAAGTTGATCATTTATAGTAATGTAATCCTAAATCATGATCACATAGCCCTTTTTACTACGTGAGAAAAAAAAATAAATCAGCACAGAAAAGTTCTGACTAGTCAAGAAGGAAGGTTTAAGAGACTGACCCAATTTCAAGGTACATTTGCATGCAGTTTGATACTTATAAGTGATTCTGATTAAAGCAGGTGAGATGAGCCCTTACTTACTGTTAGTAAAGAGTCACATTCGTATAATTGGTTTAAAAGAAAATTTAATGACATGTCAACATGCCTAATACAGGAAATATTTTTACACTGCTGAGAGTAACCTTTCAATTCAATCTGAATTAATTACACATAAATATGGGCTAACTTAGCTAATAGAAAAAATATACAGCTAAGTAACATAATCATATAGGCAAAAGCAGAATTACCTGATAGTTAGCAGCCATCATTAGTCAAGAAGCCTTAAATTGAGGAATGAGAAAAAGAAAATTTAATCATAATAATGTTTGCTTTATTTAGAAAGTATCTGTTGAGTATGACACAGAAGAAAATTAAACCCGGCAGGAAAAAAAAAAAAAGTGTGGGTTTCAAATGTCAAACTGCTTGAGATTTGAGATGATAATCCTTTGATTCAAAGTATTTTTCTTTTAACATTGAGATAAGAAACTGTTAACTGTGACAAACATTTCACAAGGAAAATAACAGTTACATTTATTCTTAAAGAATGATCTCAATTCCTTCAAAACAAAAATTATCACACTTGAACTTGAATCTGGTCATGAGCTCTGATCTAACAATCGGCTTGTAGAGGAAACAAGCCCCAGAGAAGCAAATACAATGATACCATGGAGAAGTGGACAGCAAAAAGCAGAATAAGGGGCATGCTATTTAGCCTGGACTTGTCCGCAAATCAACGGCAAGAAGAAATGAGAGAGGGGACCCTGTAGACTAAGAGATTTAAGAAACATTGCAATGAATTACAATGTATTTTTCTTTTTTTTTAAAGCTTTTATTTATTTATTTGTCAGAAAGAGAGCAAATGAGCACAAGCAAGGAGAGCAGCAAGCAGAGGAGAAGCAGGCTTCCTGTTGAGCAAGGAACACAATGCTGGACTCGATCCCAGGACCCTGGGATCATGATCTGAGCTGAAGGCATACGCTTAACCGACTGAATCATCCAGGCGTCCCTACAATGTATTTTTTCTTATTTAGATCCTTGTTTAAAAACCTAAACAAAATTTGGATAGTGGGGAAATCTAAATACAGCCTAGGTTAAGATTCTCAAATGTTAGAGATACATACTAAAACATTTATGAAAAATTATAAGATTTTATAAATTTCCTTCAAAATAATCTTGCAAAAAGAATGTGTATCGCTGTACATGAAACAAGACTGGCTATATGTTAATAATTATTGATACTGAGTGAAGGGCACATGGGGTTTATTGTGCTATCCCTCTGCTTTTGAGTTTGAAATTTTCCAAAACAAAAAGTTACCAATAAAATGAAATAACAAGACAAATCATATTTTTCTGTGTAAAACTAAAATAATTGAAATTTGTATATAGTAGAAGGAAATTCTACATGTTTTATAAGCAGTGGGACCAGTCTTGCTCTGTCTTGATTTCCACTGATCCACTGCGTGTCAGCTTTATACCTACAGCTTCCTTGGCTAAAGGTGCAAAGTAAGCAGGACACAGGAAACTGAGATCAGATTTAGATCTTCCCATCAATGAAGTAAGCAGTTAAAAGTATATTACAGACACACACACACAATATTTCCTGAGAGTTCTAAACTGGCCTGCCAAGGGACTACATACATTATAGTAGTATATGTACTACATACATTAGTATCCTCAAACTGAATCCAAGCCTCGGCTCACTTTTTTTCTCTTGTCACCTCACTGTCACCTCCCAGTCATTTGAATACCCCGTAGACAGGTGTCTAGCCCAACCAGGATTTAATCGGGCATCAGGCTTCTTGCTCCACAGGAGGCCTGCTTCTCCCTCTCCCACTCCCCTTCCCTGTGTTCCCTCTCCCGTTGTCTGTCTCTCTGTCAAATAAATAAAATCTCTTCAAATAAATAAATAAGCAAGCAAGCTTGGAAAAATAAACCCAAATGACAACATAAAGACTTAAAAACTCTGGGGTGCCTGGGTGGCTCAGTGGGTTAAAGCCTCTTCCTTCAGCTCAGGTCACGATCTCAGGGTCCTGGGATCGAACCCCACATCGGGCTCTCTGCTCCGCGGGGAGCCTGCCTCCTCTCTCTCTGCCTGCCTCTCTGCCTACTTGTGATCTCTATCTGTCAAATAAATAAATAAAATCTTAAAAAAAAAAAAAGACTTAAAAACTCTAATATCAGGTGTAGCAGAAAATACATTCTCCCTTTCTTCCTTCCAAAAAAACTTCTGTATACTTAATTAAAAACCTTTCCAGACTCTCTCTCCAGAGGGTTGGCCATTTAACATAGTCCCTGCCAAAGAAATTTAAGTGAAAGATTTTGAAAGAAGATTCTGGAAATAGTCTTTCAAAAAGAACCACCTCATTGTGTTCCTCCCCTTCCCATTTTCCTGTGTGTATTGTAGCATGATACCTGTTGCAGCAACTGCCATATTGCATCCATGGGAACAATAGCCACATACTAAAGATGACAGAGCAGGAATAAGAAAGGAGCCTCAATCCTTAAATAGCTGGCCAGCCATGAACTACCTAACCCACAGGCCTTATGACATGAGAAAAATGGGTCCCTATTTTATTAAACTACTACAATGAGATTTCTGCTATATAGAGCTACAAGCAATCCCAAAATGATGTATCAGCCTTCTGAATAGCCAAGATGTGAAAAACATTATTCTTATTATTAAATTCTCGGGGAAAAATAGCAAAGTCCAAAAATTAAACCTACAATGTTAAGTATAAATCAAATTGTAGTAAGGTAAAAACTGCTGTCCTAAAAATCTCTCACTGGGCTTGATCTCAATGACAAGGTCCTCATCAGATCCCTTGGAATTACAGAAGTCTTTTCTACCATTTATATTCCGTGTGCCCATGATTCAGTTTAACAATGTTTTATTGAGAACATACTATATATCCTCACCTTTTATTTGGGCTAGCAGTAAAAACAGATGTGAAATGTAAGCTTCTAATTTGAGAAACTCATACTTTTTCTGGAAAGAAAAACATGCAAATGTACTGATTCAAAATAAACAGATTTACAGCATCCTGTTAACCACACTGTAACATAAAAGGTCAGAATAAGGCAGCACCACCACAAGACCATATCCTGCCTCGATGCAAATTAGAAAATCGTGCCTCTTACAAGGAACATCTTACTTCTATCTGATCTGTATTACACAAATATACAAGGATGATACACAAAATATATGATGTCATCAGCTCCCCTGGAGATAGGCAATGTACAACCTGTCCAGGGATCTGCCCAATGCGGAATAAGGAGAAACCACTGTGGGCTGAAGAAGTCAGAGATGACACATACGGGAACAGTTTTGAGTTGGGTCCTCAGTAGATTAGTAAGACAAAATAAAGGAAGTGTCAAATTTGAGTTTTAAGGATTTTAAATCACATTTTCATTATTTTAAGAAAGAGTGTCTATCCACAGGAGACAGTAAACCCTAGCTCCAATACCGATTCCTGTATCCTGCTAAGTCTGGAAAAGTAAAGAACTATTTAATTTCGCTATTAGAAATGCACAGATGTCTACTTTCCCGTGCCATAAATGAATTCACTCACAGAGTGGCACTAAAACCAAATTTCGGGAGAGCTTTTTATGGCCTTGAGAATCACACATTTGCTGAGGAATGAACATATGTAGGGGGGGAGCAGAGTAGCGATCGCCCATCCTGTGACGGTCCACTTACAGCTGCGCATATCTGCGTGGCCACTGGCGAGGCCACAGCTCTCCTGGCTGAGGCCCCCGAGTGAGGCTTTCCTTTGGTTTTGTTCTAAAGAATAGAGCTTTTAAGCCCCTCCTGAACAAGACTATCACAAAGCAGAGGGTCTTGATTTAGTGGCTCTTTCCAGTAAAAATCCTCAGAGAGCTCTGGAAAATGCCCTTCTGAATTTCCCTATGGCTCTTTTCAAATAAAAAAAAGGGCAGAAAAGGGACGCCTGGGTGGCTCAGTTGGTTAAGCGGCTGCCTTCGGCTCAGGTCATAATCCCAGCGTCCTGGGATCGAGTCCCGCATCGGGCTCCTTGCTCGGCGGGGAGCCTGCTTCTCCCTCTGCCTGTGCCTGCTACTCTGTCTGCCTGTGCTCGCTCGCTCGCTCTCCCTCCCTCTCTGACAAATAAATAAATTTTAAAAAAAATTTTTTAATTAAAAAAAAAAGGGCAGAAAGGATGAGCTCATCCTTGGGTGGAATCAGGTGGAAATTCATTTCTAGATAGCTGAAGTCAAGAGCACTGAGCTTGATAGAGCATCCAGTCACCTACAGGGTGTACAAACTCTGACAAGATCTTGTTGTATGACAAGATCATACAACACATCAAATCTGGTGGAAGACTTGAAGATTTTGTATAGAACGGCGGGGCAGCAAGGCAAAGGAATCACTTTCATCTTTACAGACAATGAGATTAAGGATTAGTCATTTTTGAAATACATGAACAACGTTTTATCGTCGGGTGAGGTCTCCAACTTATTTGCTCGTGATGAAATTGATGAAATTCATAGTGATCTTCTATCCATCATGAAAAAAGAATACCCCAGGCGCCCTCCTACCAATGAGAACCTGCATGACTACGTCATGAGTTGGGTCCGACAGAATCTTCACATTGTGCTCTGCTTTTCACCTGTGGGGGAGAAATTTCGAAATTGAGCATTGAAGTTCCCTGCCCTTATTTCAGGATGCACTATTGACTGGTTCGGCCGGTGGCCTTGAACCCACCCATTTCACTCCTTTCACCCCTGCATGGAACCAAGAGTCTGTATTTTTTTAATAATTCCATACATGATTCAGGTGTTAGAGAGGTATTGGACTGATAGATCAGTTAACCTTTTTAAGAAAGTAAACCATCTCGTTATCCTGGTTCACATTTATTTTTCTATAAGACAATGTTTTCCAATCTCTCTTGGGCCATGTCACTCATTGAGAATAACCATATTTATAAAGCACCCTGGATAAATCGATGAGGTTGTCATAGTCAGAGACAAAATATCTGGGGGTCCTAACATTGCAGTCTCTGACCAGTCCCCAAAGATCGAGAAAATCAGGAACGTATGAGCCTGGTCCCAGACTTAACTATAACCCATTCAAGGAAGGGAAGGGAATCTCATGGCTGTTATTTGTAACTTAGAAAAAGAAAGAAAGGAGCCAGGACTTTCGGGTCCAATTAGTTTTCCTTTCCTCCTCAAACCCAGAAATGGTTTTAACCCTCTTTAAGCAGTAAGAAAAAAAATATATATATACCTAATTTTGCTCTGCCTGTACTATGATGTTTAGAAAATATGTAAGTTCCATTCCATCTGGTTTGGAGTATATAAACCCAACTCCTAGTGAAACTTGGCTATTGAAAATCAAAAGCATTGATTTTAGACTGTTATCTAGCTAAGGACTTTAAAACTTTAAAAACTCTACTTTGAAACTCAAAGACTAAGGAGGCTGCTTTGTTCTACATGGAATTCACCTTCGACTTCCCTAGACAATACATTTCAGCTTCAAGGCAAATGCCTCAACATAGAATACAGTGAGGAAATTTATTACACATTGTATTATGTATTCATTTATTAGGTGAAGAGGTGATGCTTCAATAGGATATGAACCAGAAGGTTACATATACTAGAGAAGAAGAATATGCAAAGGATTCTTGGAAGTCCTTAATTGAAGTGATTTTCCTAAAAGGCAAATAGTATTTTGGGAGGTATTATATTTACTCATAAATATTCCTTATATGCACATTACTTTTCATTTCAGCAACACATTCTGTATGCACAAGGCACAGTAATGCTTTATTAATTTAACCATTGTCAATCAACAAAAATTCAAGTATATGAATTTTCTAGACAAGAACAGCCTACCTCCTAAAGATGTGATTCTAATATTCTGCTTTACAAGTGGGGGGGGCAGCAGGCAGAGGGAGAGGTCGAAGCAGGCTCCCTGCTGAGCAGAAAGCCTGATGCAGGACTCGATCCCAGGACTCTTAACCAACTAAGCCACCCAGGGGCCCTTCCCTTCTCTTTATCTTATCTGTATGCACTATAGGCTTATTTTTTTTAAGATTTTATTTATTTATTTGACAGACAGAGATTACAAGCAAGCAATAGAGGCAGGCAGGGAGAGAGAGGAGGAAGCAGGCTCTCCGCAGAGCAGAGAGCCCAATGCGAGGCTTGATCCCAAGACCCTGAGATCATGACCTGAGCCGAAAGCAGAGGCTTTAACCCACTGAGCCACCCAGGTGCCCCTAGGTTTATGTTTTGTGGTTATACTGAGGCTTACTTGAAACATCATATCATTTATATATATAGATATATATACACACACACATACATATATATATCTCAGTCTTTTTTAAGCTGATAACAACCTAACTTCTATTATATGCAATAACTTTACCCTTTCATTCCCCCTTGTAGTGTATGTTTTTGATAACATAATTTACATATTTTATGTTGTGTATTCATTAACAAAGTATTGTCGCTATGGCTATTTTTAGTACTTTTATCCTTTAACCTTTATACTAGAGTTAAGCGGTTAATACACTACCATATCACAGTATTAGAGTATTCTGAATGTGGCGCATACTTGCCTTCACCAGGGTGTTTCCTATTTCCATATGTGTTCAATTACTAGTTAACATCCTTTCACTTAACTTGAAGAACTCCTTTCAGTATTGTTTGTAGGTCAGGTCTAGTGGTGCTGAATTCCCTTGGCTTTTGTTTGTCTGGGAAAGCCTTTCTCTCACTTATATGTATGAAATACAACTTTACTGGATAAAGTATTCTTGGAGGATTTTTTTTTCTCTCAGCACGTGAATATATCATCCTATATACTCGTGGCCCACAGGCTTGCTGCTGAGAAATCCACTGATACCCTTATAGGACACCCTTTGCATGAGATAATTTTTTTTCTCTTGCTACTTTAAAAATTCTCTATTTAATTTTTTACTGTTTTTATTTAAATTCAACTTAGTTAACATATACTGTGTTAGTTTCAGAATCTAGTGATTCTTCAGTTGCATATAACACCCTGTGCTCATTACATCAAGTGGCCTCCTCAATACCCATCACTCTATTACCCCATCCCTCCACCCAGGCTCCCCTCCAGCAACCCTGACTTTGTTTCCTATAGTTAAGAGTCTCTTATGGTTTGTCTCTCTCCCTGTTTTTATCTTTTTAATTTTTCCTTCCCTTCCCCTATGTTCATCCATTTGTTTCTTAAATTCCACATTTGAGTGAAATCATGTGGTATTTGTCTTTCTCTGACTGACTTATTGTTCTTAGCATAATATACTCTCTAGTTCCATCCACATCATTGCAAATGGCAAGATTTAATTCTTCTTGATGGCTGAGTAGTATTCCATTGTGTGTATGTATACATATATGTATACACACACACACACACACACACACACACACCACATCTTCTTTATCCATTCATTTGTCAATGGACGTATAGGCTCTTTCCATAATTTGGCTACTGTTGATAAAGCTGCTATAAACATTGGGATACATGTGCCTCTTTGAAACACTATGTATCTTTTGGATAAATACCTAGTAGTGCAATTGCTGGATCATAGGATAGTTCTATTTTTAACTTTTTGAGGAAACTCCATACTGCTTTCCAGAGTCTATTTCTGATTTTAGTCACTTTTATCATAATGTATCTTGGGGTTCATTTTGGATTGAAATTATGGAGTGACTTATTAGCTTCCTGAACTTGGATGTCCAAGTTTCTCTTCAAGTTCTTAGACATTGTTTCCATAAATAAGATCTCTCTTCTCTTTCTGGGCCTCCATTGATACACAGATTATTTTTCTTGATGGTGTCTATAAATCCCATAAACTTTTTTTGCCCTTTTCATTCTTTTTCCTTTTTGTTCCTGTAACTGGTTAATTTCAAGTAATCTGTCTTCATGCTGACTTACTCTTTCTTGTATTTGATCCAGTCTGTTACGGAGACCCTATTAAATTTATAATTCATTCATTGTATTCAGCTCCAGAATTTATTAGGTCTTTCTTAAGTTTTTTATCTCTTTGTTGAACTTCTCATTTTGTTTTTGTATTGTTTTCCTTATTCTGTTAAACTTATCCATGTTCCTTTGCAACTCTCTGAGCATCTTTTTCTTTTTAAGATTTTATTTTTATTTATTTGTCAGAGAGAGAGAGAGAGAGCACACAGGCAGAGGCAGAGGGAGAAGCAGGCTCCCTGTAGAGCAAGGAGCCCGATGTGGGACTCGATCCCAGGCCGCTGGGATTATGACCTGAGCTGAAGGCAGCCACTTAACCAACTGAGCCACCCAGGCGCCCCCACTCTCTGAGCATCTTTAAACAATCATGGTGAATTCCTTGTTGGGCAATTCTTGAATCTCCATTTCTCTGGGATCAGTTAATGGAGTCTACTGTGTCCCTTTGGTGGTGTGATGTTTCCCTGATTTGTTATGATCCCTGTAGCTTGTGTAGGTGTCTGCATAGTTGAAGAAACAGTCACCTTTTCCTGACTTTATGGACTGACTCTGGTAAGGAAAGGCCTTCTACCAGTAGGTGGGGGTATGCTAGAACATTCTGTGACCCAGGATCTCCTGATGTGGTGTATTAAATGCCAGGGTATTTGGTGGCTCTGGGTCTGAGGTGGAGGACATGGGGTCTCATCATCTCAGGCTGCTGGAGTCCTAGCATCAGTAACTGCATGGTCCTTGGTAGCACCTGGGTTGAGGGTGGGGGGATGGGCAGCACAGTGCCTTCAAGAGCTACTAGGATCTCCAGTCCAGCATCTCCAGCATCCAGATTGTTAGGGACTAGGGCAGACAGCGGGGCTGGCAGGATCTGATGGTATACACAGCCCCACAGTGGGGACTAATTACAGATGTTTGTGTACTGGTCGCAGACACATATAGTAGTGTGGGCCAGGGCCAACTGCAGGTATGCTGGCTGCTGCAGAGGCTCTGGCTGTAGGCGTGCACCCCTGTGGCTGCAGGTGCATGTCCTCACAGGTGCATACCCACCAGTGGAAGAGGAAGGGAATCAGGCCAATGTGTGCAGGTGTATAGCTGGAGGGAATAGCTGTGGGTTATTCCAATGGCACAGGCCAGTGAGTGGAGATAAAGCCAAATCTGGGCCCACAGCAGTTGTGGGGCCTTGGCTGTCAGCACGTACCTCCACGACATCAGGATCTCACCAGCATACACATAGCAGCAGAGACCAATGAGGGGAGCCAGGCCGGCAACATACAGGAGGACAGCTGGGGGGGGGTAGCCCCAACTGTGCCCCCCCCAGCGCGCGCGCACACACACACACACACACACAGGGTCCACCATGATGTCTACACTGCTGTCTTGCACTCACTCTGCTGCAGAGGTCTGGCTGGCTGTCTGGACAGATCCTAGGCTCCAGTTTGGGGACGGAGGTTAGGGAGAGACTCGGGTGGCTGGCAGTGGTGAATGCAAGTACCTGGAAACTGTTGAACTCTGCAGGAAGTTCACGGGAGTTGTGCCGACCATCAGTTCCTTCAGAGGGTGGAAGGTGCTGTGGTCCTTTTCAGAGCAAGTCAGGAACTGTAGTCACTCCTGCTGTGTGACTGATATTGGCAGCCCTTGCTCATCTTCCTTGTTCCCAGCTGTCTCTATATGTCTCAGCTTTGCTGCTTTCTGAGTGGGATAAAATTGACATGGGTCCTTGATGAGGTGTCCTGAAAGGCTCAGGATGCTGGTCACTTATTCTGCTTGGAAGAATAAGTGTGCTTGGAGAGTGTTCTTTTGGCACCCAGCAGTGCTGGCCTGGGGGCTGGAAAGATACAGGCACAACAGAGCTGCTCTTCCTTCCCTTTTTGTGCAGTTGTTGCCAGGGTTTTTTTTCCCTTCCACTGTCCTGCTCAAGTTTCTTAAGTGGACGCCTCAGCAGTAGCAGAGCTCACACATTATTGACTTATGTTGGGTGTGGGTGGAGGCTGGGGTCTACTGTTGCACCATCTTTGTGCTATCACTCTTATTTCTGCTGATTCTTTTTCATGTTGCCTTGTTTCCTTGTGTTCCCAGTTATCTTTGACAGTTTGCTGATTATTGCTTTTGGACAATTATTTGTGAGGGTTCCCTGGAACCAGGACTTACTCTGTCCTCTGCCAATAAGATATTGTGCCTGCTTCTGCCAGGTGCCTGGGAAACTACCACAGGTGACCTTTTTAATCCAAATTCAAAGGTAGTAGTTCCTTGACCAACTCCAGCAATGTGTAACCTATGACCACAAAATCCTAGAGGTGATATTCATTAATTATTCTTCTATTCTACTCAAAGCGGGATAGCTTTCTTTGAAATTCAGGGTGTGAAGTTAGCATTTATAAGTAAAGTATACCCAGTTAAATTTGAATTTCAGATTAACAAAAAATCATATTTCTTAAGTTTAAGTATTCCCCCAGATATTATATGGAGCATAATTAAACTAAAA
>PISX010029411.1:0-20085 GCA_004024625.1 Mellivora capensis
GCGCGCGAAAAAGCAAGCGTTCGTACAGAAGCGAAACTAGCTGGTTAAATCCCCGATTCCCCAGATAAAATACATTTCCAGTCAGGGGGGTTCTTTTGGTCTCTCAGTAGTGAAGGAAGGAGGCAGATGACTTGCAGATCGCAAGAGAGTTTATTGGGCCCTTAATACAAACCGGTGTCATGGACTTAGCCAAACGTGCCACTGGGAGCCAGCTTTCATGAAAATTTATAGAGGAAAGTACGAACCTCACTGTAGCCTACTTAACAAGCCCCTCCCAGTTCAAACCGCCTCTTCGCACACCTTGCCCATCTCTTTATAAGCAGGGAGCAGTATGCTCTCAAATACAATCTTCACCACCAATTTGCAGGTGCTAGCCCTTTCATTCGTGGCAGGTGTATGAATCAGTGGCCATTCAGTATAGAGGAGCACCAGTAATTGTGATTCGCTTCCAAATTCTTGACACCAAAAGCCCTGCACACAATCAGCGTTCTCTCCAATAGCTTTCTTGTCTCTCATCTCCGCACAGCTAAATGTCTTAAGAGACCTACACTCATGGTCTTCATGACCTTATTTGCTCCTCACTCTGTGACCCATTGTAATAGGGTCCTAGCCCTCACCACTCTACAGACACAAAACTCCCTGCTATTAAATCCAATGGATACTTAGCTTTCAGTTTACTTAAAGTGTTAATCAATCCACTACTATTGGTCACACTCTTCTAACAATCTCATCCTTTGTCTTCTGCCACCAGTTCCCTCATCGTCTGCATCTTGTCCATCTCAATGAATTGCTTCAGCCGCCGTCAACCAAAGGGGCCTCTGGTGGGGTTGCATAGTGTCTCCTAAAAGATGTACTGAGTCCTAACCACCGGAACCTGTGATGTGACTTTATTTGAAAATTGAGTCTTAGCAGATGCGGTCAATTTAAGATGAGGTCATTAGGATAGGTCTTGATTCAATGTGGCCGGTGTCCTTATAAGAAAAACAGACACTGAGGTGCCTGGGTGGCTCAGTGGGTTAAAGCCTCTGCTCTCCTCTCAGGTCATGGTCCCAGGGTACTGGGATCGAGCCCCACATCAGGCTCTCTGCTCGGCGGGCAGCCTGCTTCCCCCCTCTCTCTGCCTGCTTCTCTGCTTACTTGTGATATCTCTCTCTCTCTCTGTCAAATAAATAAATAGTCTTAAAAAAAAAAAAGAAAAGAAAAGAAAACACCATGCCAAGACAAAGACCCATGGAGAGAAGAAAGTCATGTGATCACAGAAGCAAAGGATGGAGTGATGTTCCTCTTGGCCCAGGAATGCCGAGGATTGCCAGCAAATGTCAAGCGAGCAGAGGCAAGGAAGGATTCTCTCTTAGAGATCTCAGAGGGAGCCCGGCCCGGCCAACACCTTCATTTCAGACTTCTAGCCTCTGGAACTGTGAGACAATTTTTTGTTGTTTGAAGCTTCCTAGTTTGTGGTACTTTGTTGTAGCAGCCTTAAGAAACTAATACATGGGGCGCCTGGGTGGCTCAGTGGGTTAAAGCCTCTGCCTTTGGCTCAGGTCATGATCTCAGGGACCTGGGATTGAGCCCTGCATCGGGCTCTCTGCTCAGCGGGGAGCCTGCTTCCCGCCCCCCACCCCCCGCCTGCCTCTCTGCCTCTGCTACTTGTGATCTCTCTCTCTGTGTCAAATAAAATCTTAAATTAAAAAAAAAAGAAACTAATACATGGTCCCACAGGATGTCCTGAAAAGCAAAATATTATGAATTTGTCTTCTGTCAGATGTTCCTTCCTCAGGCTAATAGCATCGAAGCTCACGAATAAGCAATCGTCTTCGTGGAAACTGGGAAGGTGTGCTTAGGACAAGGTGACACATGCCCAGACTGTGGTTCTAAATCGAAGTGACTGGTGTTGACTTGTAATATGTAGCTTCTTTGGCCTCCAGTAGAGGGGCCTTCCACTGACTGCCTGTCTGGAGCGTTCTATGCACGGATTTGCCTTGAATGGGGCACATCAGTCTGCCTCTGGCTTATTTATTGTTCCTGGGGATTTGACAATGATGAAAGGCCAGTATGGTTCTCAAGGAAGATTCTCATGGATACAGTCTAGTGTTTAAGCTCTCTAGCTCAGTCCCTCTCTGCAGCTGAATTTTAATTCATAATAAATTCCATAAGAAGCATGTCCTTGGGCAACTCTGTCCTCAGTGGAATTGTCTGATGAAGTGGGTTCTGTTAACCACTCAGGAGGCTTCATATGCTTTGATTACTGCTCATGAGGTTTCCATTTCTTCAAGGAGCTTAATGAGGTTTTTCTGGGGGGCAAAAATCATAAATTTCCATTTTTTAGTAGCTCTACTGATGGGAGTACAAATTTTACATTCCCTTCACAGCCCATAAAACAATGCTCCTCATTTATTTCTCTTGTGAAGTAACAATTCAGCTGTCTTCTGGCCTATCACATCTAAGAGAAATTGAGAAGAATATAATAAAATATAAATATTAATTATCTTTTAAAGGTACATACTTTAAAACATAGAGTTTCGGAGGTTTGCCAAGTATGTGATGCCCATTTCAATAGCCAGAAGATGATCTTGTAGCTTGAAAAAATGTCTGCATTCATTGAACTTTTATTTGGACATAATTAGAGAAGAAAGCAGTCTCTTTGGTAAATTCTAGTTTATTAAAATCTTTCCCCCCCCCCTTAGCACAATTCTTCCTTGATTTACTTATTTATATTTGGCTCTTGCATGTAAAAGTACTTTTAGAACTTAAATGATTCTGACCAAATTCATGGTTGACAGCCAAGTGTTTTAATAACTTTCCCCTTTAGTTTGATTTCAAATGCATCGCTGGGTGCTCTGCTGCCTGTCAGATCACTAACAGTGGCATTCATTTCTCTGAGGAGGCCAGGAATATAAAAAAATATGCAATCAGAAGCATTCTAAATGAAATGGCAAATTTAGCCGATGGAACGTGCAGAATACTAATGGCTCGTGCCCCATCAGCTGGGCTTGCTGTGCACCCATGCGTCGCCAGTTGAGAATAATGACCTTGCTCAAGACTTAAGCAGGGAGAATCGGTGTAGTTGGTAACAAATAGATGCCTCCTGTTACACTGTAGCCACTCACCTCTCCTGGGACCCCCCTGTGCTAGCTCTCCACGTGAAAGCTGTCACCTCAATTCAGGTCACGTATTTGCTTCATGCTGGGCGACAGGGCACAGAATAAGGGAAAGGTAAGGGAACGACCTTCAAAGTCCATGACAGTCTAGTTTCTGAATGCCTGACTCTGACGGATTCTCGAAATTAATTAAAAAAAAAAAAAAGAAATAAAAAACCTACTCACTACTTTCTCTTGCTGGTCACAGCCTTGAAAAATTAAAAAATAAAGAATCTCTTAAGAAACATCTACCTTCTATAGGAAGCAAAAAGGATTAAATAAATTCCTTAAGATGAAAGGAGAGGGACGGGGTCAATGAAGTTGGAAAAAGCTTCCTCAAGAGCCTTTTGCTGTGTGTGGATACTGTGCCAAAACATGAAATCTTTGTTATTGACAGTGATTGCACTTGCCCGGTTTTCAGGCAACAGAGCTTGGAATGTGCCCATTTTATAGATAAGGAAACTGACACTCTGAGGCTCAGTTTGTCCAGAGTCAAATAGCTAGGATGGGGCAGAATGAGGCTTTGAGCACAGGCCGGCATGATTTAGGAACTGAGTCTTAATTACTATATTTCATTGCCATTCTAGTTTCTCAAATGGCTTTTCCTATTAGGATAACATTACTATTTTCTCTTGGAAATCCAACTCAAGTAAAATGTACCAAAAATTCTAATAATGTCAGTATGGTAGATACACAGTCTTAAGGCCAGTGAGGCTAATAAAAATGATCAAAATTTATTTAGTTAAAAAATTTTATTTTGGAAGATTGTACTTTAAATGAATTTTCTTGGCTATCATCCTGCTGTTGATTGGGTTGTGAAAGAATGTGAAGGGCTCTGCTACCACTGAGACAAGAAGAAACCATTGGAGAAACAAACAAACAAATCACACTTTCTTCAAGACAGAGCCTGGGAGGCTCTGTTGGTTAAGGGTCCGACCCTTCGTTTTGGCTCATGTTGTGATCTCTGGGCGGTGAGATCAAGCCCTGCGTCTGGGATCCATGCTGGGCATGGAGCCTCCTTAAGATTCTCTCTCTCCCTCTCCTTCTGCTTCTCTCTCTCTCTCTCTAATAAAGATTTAAATTAAAATAAAAGCTGTGGTAGGCAGTATCCAAAATGACCCCCCAGCAATCCCTGATGCTTAATGTTCATGCCCTTGTTTGGTTCTCTTTCACATTTTACTGGAGTTACTCTGTGTAACCAAAAGTATCTGATAGAAACAATGTTATGTCCCTTTCAGGAACAGGCTATTAAAACCCGTGTGCTGTCTTGCAATCTCACTCTTTCTGTGGTCATTCAGTGTGGGGGAAGCCATTTAATATCATGTTGTGAGTGGCCCAAGGAGGAGGCCCACAGGGCAGGCATCGAGACCTTTTGCTAATAGCCTGCAAGGAACTGAGGTCAACAACCACAGCCCTAATCAAGCTGTCCGATTACCGATGACCACAGCCTTCCTGACAGCTTGGGTGCGTCTCATAGAGAGATCTTGAGCCGGAACCACCCAGCTAAATGACTCTCAAATTCCTGACCCTCAGAAACTATGTGACATAATAAATGTTTGTTGTCTTAAGCTTCTAAATTATGGGAGTAATTTGTTATGCAGCAACAGATGACTGACACCAAAGCCAGCAAGAGTCATGGACAAAAATAATCAGAAGAAACTAAAATAGAGGCGAGGCCCTCTTAGGAAAGCCAGAGAAGGAAGACACTAATTGCAACTCAGACAGTATAATTGTATTACTAATTAAAAGAATACACAATAATTTTTGTTTGAGAGGAGCGAAATCACAACCAACTTATTTATCTTACATATAAATAATGCATCTCTTTTACTTCTAGTGGGACAATTCTGTATTGAGTCTTTCAGCTATTAATCAAGAAGCCAGAAAATAAGTTTAATTTTGGCTTTGCCAGTGACTGCTGTGGCATCAGCTTTCATAATATTCTTGTATATTTCAGAGGATAATGATGCTAATAATGCTGTTCAGAGTGATGAGAAAAATTACTAATTATTGTTGGCAAGATGCCCCAAATAATAGAATACTCTATGGGTGCTAAATAACAACAATGAACAATACTACAATTTCACAAAGTTGATGGAACGTGCCTTCAGAAACCATGAGGCCCAGCACAGTATTGTATCTCTTTTTGTCTTTCATCTCTTGGGTCTGTGCTAGACAGTAAGTCAAAGGATGACTTCAAAGGGCTGTGATTGTTCTTCCGTACTTTCTCTTCTGAGATCACGCCTTTCCTGAGGAAGGTAACTTGAAAATATTCTCAGCCTCTGGACTCTTCCACCTTCCTAGCATTGGGAATCAATGGCATAGCTATAGCTTCCTGGTCTTTGATGACGATGGCTTCATCTGCTTGGCTTGTCTCTGCTGCTTTGTCACTTTCCCATCAGCCTTTGAGCCTAAGGCTCCCCTCCCACCTACTGTGATGTGGGCGGGAGGGGTCAAGAAGGAATGACTGACCACTTCAAGTATCTCTTCTACTGGCCAGAGCAGCCTGCGCACTAGGAGTTTTAGAGTAGGGTTATTCTTTGGGGCTGAGGATTTGTTTCTCTAGAAGGTTACATTTAAGTGTAAATAAATCCACAGAGAATAAGAAGTCTCTGAGAAACTGGAGCATACATACAAACATAAAAACTGACCATAAAAGGAAGGCGTGTTTACTACAGAAAGTTTGAAATATAAAAACCATACAAAAGAAAATAAACATGATTCTACTTCCTTCATTATAGGTATTTACAGTTAATATTTACCATATTTTCTTTTATTAATTTTCTCTACATATTTAGAAGTTTTATAATCAATTTTTAGGAACTACATTACATTAAAACAATTTTTAAAAATAACATTATATTGTAAGTGCTTTCCCATGGCATTGAATACTCTTTGAAAACATGATTTTTAATGGATACATGGTATTTTATTGTATTGAATTATCATAATTTATTTAGGGAATTCCTTACTTGGGGATATTTATGCTATTTATCTAATTAATTAATTACTGTTTAAATAATACTTTTTAAAAAGATTTATTTACTTATTTGAGGGAGAAAGAGAGTTCTAGTGAGCAGGGAGGGGAAGAGGGAAAGGGAGAGAACCTCAAGCAGATTTCCCACTGAGTGGGAGCCCTACGTGGGGCTAGGTCCCAGGACCCCAAAATCACCATCTGAGCCAAAATTGAGTCAGGTGCTTAACTGACTGAGCCAACCAAGCACCCCAAAATAATACTGCTTTGACCATTCTTGCATATATACATTTTTGTTTGTATTTCTGAGTATTTTCTCTGGATAAATTTCCAGACATTAAAATATTGGGTCAAAAGATATCAACTCTTGGTCCTTGTATATTAATAAAGTACTCCAGAAATTTACATTCTTATCAGCATGTCTCATACTACTTCTGATAATACTGAATATTATCATTTTTATTATTATTATTTTTTAGGATTTTATTTATTTTTGAGAGAGAGAGGGAGAGAGCACGAGTTTGGGGGACAGGCAGCAGGAAAAGCCCACTCCCCACTGAGCAAGGATCCTGATGCGGGACTTGATCCCAAGATCCCCTGGGATCATGACCTGAGCTGAGGGCAGGTGCTTAACTGACTGAGCCAGCCAGGCACCCATGAACATTATCATTTTCAAATGTTCACATTTTGGATAGGTATAATGGTGTTATTGGATTATTTTTAATTCATTTAATCATTAGTAAGGTTAAACCTTTTAATGTATTTATGGGTAATTTGTTCATCTTCTTATATAAATTTCTGATTGACTTTCTTCCTGGGTTTTTATGTGACTGAGCCCAGCAGTCTGATGGAATAATTCTTAGGGGTCAGAAAAAGATAATCTGCTACTAGATTCAATACATAATCTCAAATTTGAATGTTTGTATGTAGTTTGCACCCAGATCTCTCATATGTCTAGCTGGTGGAGCTCTGTGGATGGTTTGTAACGTCTGAAATGGATCAATTCTCATTTGATGAATGAAGTAATGTTTGGGAAGGGGAAGGTCAGACTGCCTCTCCAAAGCAGGATTCTCTGACTATAGCTAGTATGTACTGACTGCTTATTGTTCTTATTGAATTCTTTACATAAATGATCTCATTTAATTTTCCTGCACTCAGAGAGGTAGCTGTATCATTCTCTTCAATGGATAGATGAGGAATTGAGGCTTAGAAAAATCAAATAACTTGTCCAAGGTCTTAGAGCCAGTGAGAGGTAGATTCAGAATTCAGAATTCAATTCACACGATTCACTCTACCTTCTAAAAAAAAAAAAAGTCCAACTTTTTTTTTTTTAATTTATTTATTTGTCAGAGAGAGAGAGCGAGCACAGGCAGACAGAGTGGCAGGCAGAGGCAGAGGGAGAAGCAGGCTCCCTGCCGGGCAAGGAGCCTGCCGAGCAAGGAGCCCGATGTGGGACTCGATCCCAGGATGCTGGGATCATAACCTGAGCCCGAAGGCAGCCGCTTAACCAACTGAGCCACCCAGGCGTCCCCTTTTTTTGTTTTTAACCCAAACTCTTAATCATATAGTGAGGCAGCAGTAGGCTGAGCTAGAGTTCAATGGTGGCCATTTTCTACGTTGAGGCCTTGCTGGCATTTTGCTATATTATCTCTGTGGTCAGAAGCTTGATGATCCAACTGGAAGGGCCCAGGATATTCAAAAGTTCCAAAGGATAGAGGCTGTCACAGTTGCTGGAAACCGTACAGCAGCTCCCTGCTCCCCCTTATCTGTGGTTTCGCTTTCCATGCTTTCAGTTAGCTGTGGTCATCTGTGGTCCAGAAGCCGATGATCCTACTGATAAGTTGTCAGAAGGTCGGTGGTAACCCAAAGCTATGTCAATACCTGCCTCATTCACCTCCCTTCATCTCATCACGTGCGCATTTTATCATCTCCCGTCATCACAAGAACAAGGGGGAGTATAGCACAGTAAGATATCTTGAGAGAAAGAGAGAGACCACATTCACATAACTTTTATGACAGTATATTGTTATAATTGTTCTCTTTTATTATTACTGTGTTGATCTCTTACTATGCTAGTTTATACATCAAACTTTATCAGAAGCATATATGTATAACAAAAATCATCGTCTGTATAGTGTATGGTACTATCTGTAGGTTCAGGCATCCATGTCTTGGACTGTATCTGCCAGGCATAAGGGGGGATTACTGTACCTTGAAAGGGACTGGAATAATGCAGACCATGGAGGGGAAATGATTGGCCTATTTGGGTCCCCTGCAGGATAATGAATGGTCCCAGGGCTTTAAAGCATTCTTTCTCATCTTTCTGACACTCTTGGGATTCTTCCAACCTCCACGGCCATGGAGCACACAGAGTCATACGTTAGGGGGGTTCAGTGTACCCAGGTCGGGGCAACCCCATAAAGCGTGTTGGAGTGCGAGAAGGGATAATTCCCCTGGCGTCATGTACAAGAACTTCCACAGAAGCAATAGACTCTTTGATTATTTTTTTCTGTAGCTGGTGAAAGGAATTCTATGTTGGAGTTAAGCATGTGGTTGAATTGCTATTGAAAATATGTTAAGCCACAGAAAATAACTTGGGTTAGATATGTAGGAACACTCTCTGGTTTCTAAGCTCTTTGAAACAGCTAGTTTATCATTATACTGCACGGGGAGTGTCTGTGTTTATGGCAGATTCGGAGTATCTTTGTGTGGCAAACGAAGGATAGCATGTAAAAAAAGAAAGCCAGCATGAACCAGAGACGTGAGGAAGAGATTATTCTTGCTGCAGGCAATATACTGAACGCAGCAAAGAGTAAATCTTTCTTTGCAAATACATTTGGAATGTTTTAAGCATATCACTTGTGTCTCTTGAACTCTCCTATAGGATCTACTTTTTCACCTCCTAAAAATGCATGAGTTCTGCTTGAGGTCTGGGCCTGGCACAGATTTACTGCTAGTGTCTTGAGTTTTTTTCAGTCTCCTAATTTTCCCACCATATAAAAGCAACATTCGAAATTTGTTAAGGGATCATTGACTTGCCATTCTAATGAGCTTGGGAAAAGACAAGTTTTCTATGCAAATCTTTCATTTAATTAAGTGTATTTTCCAAAGTCTGTCTATTTTTATGAATACACGTAATACGTCCCTTCTTAGATTTGCCCTAAGAGGCTTAAACTGTTCCCATTTAACTGCTTTCTACATACTATGCTCCATTCTGTCCAGAGAGACCCTTTATACATGCTTTGGGCAACTATTTAATTGGTTCCTCCTGATTGGCCACTTCCACAACCTCACCATTTTCCAGTCCTTAGTTTCCTGTGCTTTCCTTTGTGTTCACCCTCTTTGAGTATGATAGAAAGGCCTGTCTGATGAGCAAAGGCACAGCTCCTGGCTGAGACAGATTTCTGGAGAGTTGTTTTAATACATAGCTAACAGGTAATGAGTGCTGACTGTGCCCTAGCCCCTAGACAAACTTCATGTGGATTATCTCATTTAATTCTCACAATATCCATATGAGGTTGATACTTTTATTAATCATAGTTTATAGACAGAAACACTAAATGTCAGAGAGGAAGGGTAACTGCCTATGTTCACTTACTATAAATGTTATTGGTCAACACAATGTTCACCGTTAACCAGGATTTGAACCTCTTAAGCTTTACTTCAGAGTCCTGCTCCTCTTTTGGGGGCTGGAATGGGGTGGGGAGTCCAGCTGCAGCTTGTTGCCCCGAGGCACATAGGGAACGGTTATCACAGAGATGGTGGTCAGGAGAGAGACAAAGAAAATATAGACAAAGAAAATACCTAGGCTAGTATTCTACTCTTCGAAACGATTCTGGACATAAGGTAAAGTGATGTGAGTGAATTAACACTTCCTGGATCTGAGAAGAGAGAGATCACCACTCCCACATATGGCCTTCAAGGGGCTGGTAATGTCCCCTTACATCACCGAGGGCAATTTTTTTACTCAGTCCACCAATTCAAATGCTAGTCGCTTCTGGAAACACTCTCATAAACACACCCAGAAATTATGTTTAACCAGTCAAGTTGACACATAAAATTAACCATCACAAATCCACCCCTTGTCAACTTGGCACCCATACCCAAATCCTTAAACCACACTTAATCTCCAAATAAAGACCTTAACAGGGTCCTAATTCTACCTACCATGATGCAACTATCCTGTATACAACCGAAAACATGCTAATCCCTTCCACAGAAGGGAAGATAAAGCCCTTGAGTGATATGCACTCTTCCTCTGTAACTGAAATGCTATAATTTAAAATTAATAATACTTAAATACCATGCTAGAAAGTCAATACATTTTATGTTGTATGATAAGGAAATAAGCGAGAAAAGGAACAAACGTAAATGTGTGTGTATGTGCCTATGCGTGTGTGAATCAGGATAAATATACCAGGTACCAAAGCTCTGGGTTCGTAAAGCTCCTGACACTAGCGTGCCACCGGCAGTTGACTTTTGGGGGGATAGGTTATCGCTTTGGAGAAACATCAGGGACATGAAATTACATTCTGGTGCTTCTGTGTTCACTGGCTAAAGCACTGTCTTTTTAGGCTGTAGTTTTTCACGTGGAGTATTGAGGTGAAATGAATCTCAGAATCTTTCAAACACTGGAGTCAACCCTTTGGTAGGCTTTAATGTGTCCTCAGCTTCCTTCTCACAAAAGCAATTCTTATCCTTTCCCATGAGGCACTCCTGGTCTCCTCTCTCGGAGGCAATGGAGGCCAAAAGCAGAATCCCAGAAAAAGTGAAAACCGGGCTCATTTTAGCTGCTTTTGGGGGAAGGGAGGCACAACTTCCTGAGTTTTCCTCTCACTCTCCGAGGTGTCTCTTGTTAGTCTTGGCCATCATTCCTGTCATATTGTTTCCTTGAGTCCCAAATATGCCTCATGCCAGTGGATTAACCTTCCGTTATTCCAGAGCTGAGTGGTTGTTTCCTTTCCTTGAAGGAAAATTGAGGTGAAATATTTTAACTTTGGTGAAACATATATACTTGCTTTCCTGTTTCCCAATCTTCATATCCACCTGCCTTCTTTTTTATTTTTAAGATTTTATTTACTTATTTGACAGAGAGAGATCACAAGTAGTCAGAGAGATAGGGAGAGAAAGAGGGGGAAGCAGGCTCCCTGCTGAGCAGAGATCCCAATTCAGGGCTCAACCCCAGGACCCTGAGATCATGACCTAAGCCGAAAGCAGAGGCTTAACCAACTGAGCCACCCAGGCGCCCCTCACCGGCCTTTTTCTTTAATAGTTTACTCAGTTGTCCTCCCCAGTTACCCTCTTCTACCACTTTTGTTATTTTTACAGTTTATACAAACTATAATGAGGATGAGCTTGCATCAAAATTGTATTGAGTTTGATTTTCTCTGGAGCTTAAAGCTGATAGAGACAGGGGAGCAGAAAAGAGTAGTGAAAATGCAGATTTTACAGGTAGGATTCTTGAATTCCTAGTATCACCTAGTAGTTCCTAGTTCCTAGTATCATCCTATGGGTACAGAATGGACATTTTACCATTCTGTGCCTTAGTTTGCCAACCTGCAGAATAAGACCTTTCTTCTCTCTTAGGGATGCTGTGAGGATAATGTGATAGCATATTTGAAAGCGCTCTAAACACTTAGCAGGAAAGACATTGTAATCTGTCTCCAATCATCGTGTGTTACAAAGGCAACTAACATGAGGAATAATTTAGGACCACAGTGCTATAAAAATAATTGCATATGCTTATTCAACCTGTCTCTTACTCTTTCTCATATATGCCTATTCTATTAATGTCTGTCCTGGAGCGGGTGGATAGGGTGGAAACACTCCTAGACTGGTTGGCATGGTAACTAACCCCAGAGCATGCTGGGAGCATGCAGGCAGTCCTTGGACCCAGCTGTGTGGCAGGTGTGACAACACCCCTCCCCCCGAAAAATCATTGTGGAACCAAGGAATGTCTAATTTGACTAGAAGTAGCATAACAGAAATGTAATTGAGTTGTAAATATGCTATTGTTCTCTTAAAAAAAAACCACTAAATACCCTAAGATAAGATAGACTTTAAATCAGTCTTTCTCAGCATATCACAATCTGCCTTATGAAATTATTCATTTGAGAGAAAGACTGGGGCACCTGGATGGCTCAGTTGGTTAAACATCGGTCGCTTGGTTTCGGCTCAGGTTATGATCTCAGGGTCCTGAGATCGAGCCCCATGTCAGGCTCCACCTGAGTGTGAAGTCTGCCTAAGATTCTCTCTCTCCCTTTCCCTGGGCCCCTCCCTGCCTCTTAAAAAAAAAAAAAAGACTAAACAGGGCCTACAAACTAGTGTAATAGATACTTTTAGGGATGTCTGCTCATCTTACACCAGTATTCTTTCTCTGGAAACTTCCTCTCCCCACAGAGGGTTGAATTTGCAGGCAGCCTGTTTATACCGCAAGCCACGCTGACTGGATTAGAACTGAATACCCAATTTAGTTGGACAGTCAGAGTCTCTGTCCCTGGAATTGGGAATTGGAAAAGATAATTTAAAAAAATGACTTATCAGCTGTTAATGAACAGCCTCCGAGACATGGAGTTCTAGCCTGGGAGGGAAATGCAGTGGAACAGATACGGGTTTCCTACTATTTTTGAATCAAGGCTTGGAGTTCAAATCTTACCTCCCAAATGCACCACCTATGTGGCATGCACAAGTTCTAGCCCCTCCCTGAGACTTCATTTCTTTACCTTTAAATGAGGTTTTTTATTTATTATTATTTTTTTAAGATTTTATTTATTTATTTGACAGAGAGAGAGAGATCACAAGTGGGCAGAGAGGCAGGCAGAGAGAGAGGGAGAAGGCGGCTCCCTGCTGAGCAGAGAGCCCGATGCGGGGCTCGATCCCAAGACCCTGAGATCCTGACAGGAGCCAAAGGCAGAGGCTTAACCCACTGAACCACCCAGGTGCCCCGGGTTTTGTTTTTTTTTTAACCCTGGTTTTATTAACCCCAGTTTTATTGAGATAGGGCTGACATACAACATTGTACAAATTGAAGATGTACAACATGTTGATCTGACCTGTTTAAATATTGTAAAATCATTCCCAACCTAGCATTAGCAAACACCTCCAACCCGTCATATGATTACCTTTTTTATTTTGTGGTAGAACATTTAAGATCTACTTTTAGCAACATTTGAGTACACGATACACTATTATTAGCTGTAATCACCATGCCAAACAGTAGATCCCCAGAACTTGTTAATCTTGTAGCTGGAGGATTGTACCCTTTGACCAATATATCCCCGTGGAAATAATTCTCATTCAATCTGGACTATTTGCTTAAACTGTACCATGCTGAGGAAGGAGGCCAGAGATTAGTCTGGTGGATTTTACTATTAATTATATACAAGTTTATCTTCTCCCCCCAACTTGTGAACTGGTTGGTAGCAAGAATTTAGTTTCACTCACCTGAATTCATCTGAACCCACCAGACTGAGATCTTTGACATACGAAATTAACTAACTGTACTGGGAGAGCCGTGAAGCTTCTTGGGCATTTGATTACCGCCCCCCGCCCCCCCCCCCCGAAAACTGGGTGCTCCAGATTTCACAGAAAAGTCAGGAGAGTTGTGAAGAAATGGTTTAATTGAGGGTGGTGTTTACTGATTATATTAGTCAGGATCCTGGCAGGAAACAGTTGGCACATTCAATGCATAATTTGAGAACTTAATAAAGGGACTATTCTCAAAGAGCACAGTGTAGGGAAACCACAGGGGTAGTGTAACACCCCGTATGTAGTGCTTCGTTGTTACCCCTCCCATGTCCAAGAGGGGAAGGCCAGGGAATGGTTCAGGGGATAAAGAGAACAAAAGAAAGCCAGAGCCTTGGGGCAGAGAAGAAAAGCACGAGAGCTCCTTGGAGATAGGAACGCTGAACAGGAGCATGAAGTCAGCTTTGGGTCACCTCATGGGCGGGGAACCTGACCTCACTCTCTCAAGTTCTCCTCCCTGTTAATGTCCTTCTGTTGTCTTCCTTGGCCAAACTCAGCTGGAAGTCCAAGGACAAGAGAGCAGATGGATGCCATGCACGTAATTCAGCCTCCTGGGCCATGGAGCAGAGTGGAGGAGGGCGTGGTGTGGATCGGGAGAGCAAAGGGGAGATCTGTAGCTCTCTGACTGCTCTTTCCATCCACTTTATATCAAGCTCTCATCTCCTCCTAACTAGACATTTGCTGTAATCACTAATCAGGTTTGATCATGTGACTCTCCAGCTGTCTCCATCCTGGTCTGGGGCTAATTTTCCACCCCTCCACCCACACTTGCATCCTGAACCCCTACTTCTAGTTTCTTCTCATGCCTCTTTATATTTGTAGGTACCATATTCTCTGCCAAGAACGTCCTTTGCAGTCCTTGATTACCTGTCAAAATTCCAGTCAGTCTTTGCAAACTAAAATACACTTTTCTCTATAATTTTCTGGTCCCATCCCAGCAAGGTTAGACACTTTCTTTATTGTCCTCCCAGATCATCCTTCACCGTCCCGTGCTCACACGTGTTGCAGAGGACTGTTAACAGCAGTTCCTGTCCCTTCCTCTGCTGTGGGTCCTGGAGGGCTCCTGTGTCTGGTATACTCCTTTGGGTATCCTTAGCACTTCCTATAGTGCCTGGTGCAGACTTGACACTCGGGAAATATTTGATAAATGGACATGTTTTCTGCTTTCAGTTATGCCCATCTTTCATTAGACTTCCACTTACCCACACATCCTCCAGAGTTGTTATTCAAAACACAAACTCATTGTGATCCTCTCATTCCTAGACCTCTCTACTGCTTCCTGTGGAGCACAGAACAATTCATGAGCTCTCCAACCTGTCTCCATTTGTCTCATCTACCACTCCTCCCTGGCTCTCTTCCTATATCGTCATCCCCATTCCAAGTCCTGTGGAAGTGCCTAGAGCTTCCTAGTAAGCCATACTTTCCCATATTTTGTCACATTTGCATCTGCTCTTCCTTCTGCCTGGAATGCCTTCTCCACTTTCCAACACTCTCCAACTCTCCTCTCCCCACCCCCACCCCAGCTCTCTTCCACCAGTATACTTGGCGAGGTCATATTTTTAAAAGACTTACCTTACACAGCATTTATTCTGGGAAAGTTTCCTTGAAAGAGTTCCTTACAGTACAACAGATAGCTGCTTTTTTACCTCTATGAAATTCCTTACACATTGTGTTGAAATGATTTATGTGTCATTATTGTCTTTCTTATTTCCAGAATCTAACACAAAGCCTGACATACACAGTACAACTAACAATTGTGTCTTGAATGAATATATGACATACGAATAAATCAATCAGACCTGAGTCTGGGGTCCCCTGGAGTTACAGTTGCAAGGAGCAACTATTCTTCCTCTGGCTATTGTCATACAACATGTGAGGTCCTGCTTGTCTGTGGCACACAGGGGTCAGCCTAGTCACAGCTGACATGAGCAGTGGGGTATAAGTAAAAGTGTCGGACACTAGATAACAGTGCCCTTAAAAGGAAAGGGGGCATCCTTCATCCCTTTCCCCTTTCTGTGGCCTCTCTTGTGAACGTGTGGTCTGCCATTCCAATAATCATCTTGGAGCACAGGTTACAAACAGTGGAATAATAAAAGGGGTGGGGGAAACAGGGGTCTCTGATGATTTTGGCACTGCCAGGTCAGCCCTACATGACCTATGCAGACTTTTAAATAAGAAAGAAATCAACTTTTGTGCTGTTCAAGCCCTCATTCCTTTAGGACTTCTGCCATTTGCAACCAAACAAAATTGTAATTAACATATTTTCTAAATCATTTCTGCTGGCTGAGCCAGAGTCGTATGTCATGAAAAAAAATTGGCAGATCACAATTTACTTTTCTGTACCTACAATTCTTGCTTCAGTTTTCTCTTGTGCCTTTTCAAATCAGCTTTTGGGGAGGCATAGTAAGAGCCTAAATTTAGTAAACAAGGATATCACTCTTTCTTTGTAAATAGATGTAGGCTTTATTGAATTTCAGAATTTCGTCTTACTGTGACAGTCGACTTTGAGTTGACAATGTCTAAACCTCAGCATCAGAGAAATAGTCAACAGAGATAAGTCTGTACTTTTGAGGAATGTTTTGCTTTGATTTTAGTGGAATCTGCTGCCTCCATTGTCAGTGACTAATTTCCATTTGCCTATTTGTCTCAGTGATGTTTACGAATGCTTTAAATCAGTGCCCATAGCTCGCTCTCTTGATCTTGCTCTTAGGACATAAGCACCCAATGCTTTGTAATCCCTTGTTTTTGCTTTTCAGTATTATTTTTTAATCTCTTTTTTTTTTTTTTTTTTTGCTTGATTCACTTCTCAATAGGCAGAGGATGGACAGCAGTTTAGGAAAAGAGAATCATTACTCACCCCAACTGGCAAAGTTCAGCTTACTGTGTGAATTGGGATTTTTGTATTAGAAAAGCTGTGGAGATTTTTGATTAGATGGGTTTTTCAAGGAGTTTTCCACGAGGAGTCAGCAGCCTGTGGTTATGTTCTGCACTTATTAAAAGATGGAGTTGTAAAATTGATGTGTATGTAATCTCTTTCCAGGTTCCCATGGCAACAGTAGCAGCAAGTCCGTGAATAGCTTTTCCATTCTTCCTCTAAGACCTTCAGGCTGTAAGATTGTTTCAGAAAACAAAAACAAAAACAAAACCTGTTCTTCCTTTAAAGTATAATATATACATTTAAACTCATTCTAATGAGACAGTTATGAGGCTAGGAATATCCACGAGATGCGAGTTCAGGAAAGAAGTGATTCTGCTGTTAACAAGCTCCATGACCTTGGGCAAGTCAATTACCCTCTGCCAGCCTTGATTTTTCTCATCTATAAAATATGAACAAAAATATGTCTACCTACAGGATTGTGAGAGGACTAAATAAAAGGGTGTACCTGAACTGTTTAGCACAGTCTGTGGCTTGATGAATATTTAGCCAGTTGGGATACATACAGTATTAGGTTGTAAGCCTTCAATATGCATGTAACTGGCTTCACCCTTTTAATACCAGTGGGATCAGTAGAGATGTCTCTTCTATCATTCCTGATATTGAAGATGGGTATTTCCTCAATTTTTTTCCTCACTAAGGTTTTATCTGTGTCTTTATATCTAAAGCACATCACTTGAAACATGCTGGTTTTGTTTTTTTAATCTGATAAGATAAGCTCTGTCTTTAACCAAAGTGTATAGTCTATTTACATTTGATATAAATTATTGATATGTTGGGTATAAATCTATTTTCTGTTTCTCCCCTTTGTTCTTCCTTTATTCATTCTTTTCTGCCTTATCATGAATTAACAGAATATTATTTATAATAGTATTCTAGGTCCTCTACTGGATTTTGAACTACAACTTTTGTATTCTTATTTGTTTTAGTGGTTGCTCTAGGGATTACAGTATTCACCCTTATTCCATTACCTTCCATCTCATCTTTGTGATATTGGTGGTGTACATTTAATGTCTATATTTATTACATTGGTACAATGTCACATGCTTTATGTAGTCAATGATCTTTTAAAGAAGTTAACTAAATGTAGTCTTTATATTTAACCACATATTTACTATCTTTGGTGTGTTATATTCCTTCCTGTAAACCTGGTGTCATTTCCATTCACTTTGCATAACCTCTTTGAGCAGGTCTTATGGGTGTGAGTCTCCTGGGACCATATTCTCTCAGCTTTCATTTATCTAGATATGCCTTTATTTTGCCCTGATTTGCACATATAATTCTAGCTTGACCAGGTTTTCTTTAAGCACTTGAAAGTTATGCTCTTTGGGTTTACGTTGTTTCCAATAAGTCAACCGTCGTTCTTAATACTAATGCCATATGTCCTCTTTTCCTCTGGCTGCTTCTATATGGAGACTTCAACACCTTGATTATGATGTTCCTTATTTTGGTTTTCTTTGTGTTTATCTGCTTGAGGTTCATTAAGCTGATGACATCTCTGATGGATGTTTTTATTTAAATTTGGAATATTTTTGGCCAATACTTGCTCAAATATTTTTATCTGCTTTCTTCACCCTTTCCTGTCCTTCTGAGGCTTTAAGTACTTTTATGTTGGAATGCCTGTTCCTGGCCCAAAAATCATTGAGGCTCTATGCTTTTTTTCTTTTCTTTTTCTTTTTTTTTTTTTCTTCTATGCATTTCTTAAAACTTTATTTTCTCTTTGTGTTTCAGTTTGGATAAATTCTATTGATTTGCCTCCTAGTTTACTGATCTTTTCTTGTTGATGGTCCAATATGTTTTAATCTCATCAAATGTATGTCTCTCGTCAGCTTTACAGAGAGATAATTAACATACAATAAGATTTACCAGTCTTAAAGTGTATAGTTCTTTGAGTTGTGACAAATTTATACAGACATGTGGTCATTATCACAATGAGAATACAGAACCTTTTTGTCCCCCTTAGTATGTTCTCGCTTGCCCCTTTGCAGTCACTTTCCTCCTACCACCCACAGGTCCTGGTAACTACTGACTTGTTTATGTTTCTGTAGTTTTGCCTTTAAAAGAAATAACAACATGTAAATGGAATTAAGCAGAAAAGAGCTTTTTGTGCTTAACTTCTTCAACTGAGCATAATGCTTTTGGGATTCATCTATGTTGTACCACGTGTCAGTAGTTACAGTTGAATAATACTGTGTGTGAATGAACCTGCCACAGTTTTCTGTTGCCAGTTTCCAGTTTGGTCCCTATTATTGCCTCATGGTTAGAGAGTAGATGTCACCGTCAGTTTTGTTCTGTTGGATTTTTAAAATTTGAGCCATGCTGTTAGGTGTGGAGTAGTATTTCGTTGTGATTTTAACTTGAATTTCTCTGATGATGAATGATGCTGAACTTCTCATATGCTTTTGTGTCATTCTCATATTATCTGAAGAGCGTGTTCAGATCTTTGCCTATGGTTCAAATTTTCAAAAAAAAATTCTTGAGTTGTAAGATTTATTTATTTATTCCAAGTAGAAGACCTTTTACCAGATATTTGTTTACCAAATACTCCCCCAGTCTTTGGCATGATTTTCTAATTTCTGGCGAGTGATTGTCAAAGAGAAAACTATTTAAAATTTGATAAAGTTTAATATATGATTTTTTTCTTTTTATGATTCATACTTTTATGTCGCAAGAACTCTGTCTAAATCAAAGTTAAAAATTTTTTCCTTGATGTTTCCTTCTATACATTTTATAGATTTAGATATTATGTTTATATCTATGATTTATTTCAGTTAATTTTTACAAATTGTGAAGTAAGCCTCAGGTTTATTTTTCCAATAGGGATATCAATTACACCAGTCAGTTATGGACTGTCCTTGCCCTATTGAATGTTTTGGCCCCTTGTTAAAAGCCAGAATGTCTCATTTTTCCCTTTCACTCTCTCATATCTTCCTGCTTCTCTTTCTGTCAGCACTCACTTCTCCCCAGACATCCATCCATCCACTCATCTGTCGCTCTACCGGACTATCTCCTCTCTTGGTCCAGGAAACTTTAAGTCTTCATACCCAATGCTCAGCTCTCATAGGCAGAAAACCCTTACTTTTGTTGTATTTCTATAATCAATAGAGGGAATATAACTTGCAATGTCTAATTTTTATCATGTGCTTTAAAAAGTCCAGAGAAGGGACCCCTGCGTGCCTCAGTCATTTCACTGTGTGCCTTTAGCTTAGGTCATGATCTCAGGGTCCTGGGATTGGGCCCTGCACTGGGCTCCTTGCTCAGTGGGGAGCCTGCTTCTCCCTCTACCTGTCTGCTGCATCCCCTGCTCTGCGCTCTCTCTCTCTCTCTCTCTCTCTCCAACAAATAAAGGAATAAAATCCTAAAAAAAGAAAAAGTCCAGAGAATTTTACTGGATTGTTGCTTAAGTCCCAAAGCAACAGTTTCCCCAATAAAATTCACCAAGCTACTTGTTTGTCTTTTCTAAAAGACTTATTTATTTTAGAGAGGCAGGGAGAGAGAAAAAGAGTGTGGCTGAG
>PISX010029412.1:0-19599 GCA_004024625.1 Mellivora capensis
GAGAGGTGAACAGCTGGGCTTGTGAGCTGGACCACAAAGGTAACTCTTGAGATTAGGGCTTGAGACAGCCCTCATTTGTTCTGGGCAGTGTAGGCTAATCCAGGAGGTGCTGTTGCTTTCTGGGAGCTGCTGGGACGGTCCTCCTCCCAGGGTCACAGCAGGACCAAGGGGATACTGCAGGTAGGTGACAGTGCCCCCTCTCTTTACTTCTGTTTAAGGGACTGTCTTTTCCCTTGTAGTGGTCAGGAGAGGCAGTCACTGCCTCAAGTGACCAGGGAAGAGCAGAGATATCTATTTCTTCATTGATGAAAGGAAGATGGTGGCCCTTTAGCCCTACTTCTTCTGGGCCAGGCTACATGAAGAACCCTCTCACCTCCAAATCCTAGGACTCTCTTCTTCCTACTTAATCTTCTTTTAAAAATAATTTTCCTTTTTTTATTAATTAGTGCACATTCCCACTAAATTTTGAAAACTATGGAAACATGAAAAGTATTGTTTTGTGAATACAAAATCGACACCGCCCACATACAGTATATGCCACTTTTTCACATTGCACCATGAGAATTTGTTCTTTACAAGTGGTTTCAATGAACAAGATGCCATCTATTTTATGTACAATATTTTAGTTAACTATTTCTTTATTTGGACACCAAAGCAAGTTTTACTTTACTGCTTCCCTAAAGAATGACACACATGTTTAAAATTTTTTCACTTGATTTAACTGGGATCATTTTCCTAGAAATAGTTACTATTCTGTGAAATCCAATGACTTTTTAAGCTTTTTGGAATACAATGCCATGAGTATGTCCATCATTCACAACATTGAGTGCCCAGAATCTGGTAATTACAAAAAGATAGGGAAATTTTTTTAAAAGATTTTATTTATTTATTTGACAGACAGAGATTATAAGTAGGCAAGAGAGGCAGGCAGGGAGAGAGAGGAGGAAGCAGGCTCTCTGAGGAGCAGAGAGCCCGATGTGGGGCTGGATCCCAGGACTCTGGGATCATGACCTGAGCCGAAAGCAGAGGCTTTAACCCACTGAGCCACCTAGGCGCCCCCTTGTTATTTATTAAGGTAGAACATATTTTCACATTTATTGTTAATTTACAGTTCTTTTGTAATTGCATTTGTTTTTGTCCATTTTTCAAAATCGTGATATAATTTTTTTTATTCCTTATTAATATGTTAGGATTTTTTTTGCTTTTGTGCTATATATGAGTTATGTAGCACTAATGATATGTAAAAATATTAATTTTGTTGAATAAATACCATAAACTTTTTAACTCTGTCATTTCCTTTTTAAAATTTTGTTAAGGTAATTTTTGCCCCTTGGAGCTGCAAATTGTGTGGTCAGGTGGAGTAGCTCCACACTGATGGGGAAACTGTCTCAGGAGAGATGAAGAACATTCAGCAAAGATGGCCAGTAGGTGGCCTCATCACTCAGGACAAAACTTGGCTTTGACTCACCACTAGAGTGTTTACAAAAGTCAGGACCTCCAATGGGAAAGAGGGCCAACAGCTCAGAACACTTGTCATTTAGAACTCAGAGAAGGAAAAAAATTCAGCCTTCACTATTCTCTCTTCCACTGAGACACTGCCCCCCTTCAAGTCCAATCATCAAGTCCTGTCCAGTCCACTGTCTAAATGCTTCATGAGTTCACTTACATCCTTCCTTCTCTAGTCCCTCCCCACTGGCTCCCTTAGGTCTCAATCATTTCCTTTGTGCAGTACTGTGGTGGCTTTTTTGGTGCCCTCCTGCTGTCATCCTGTCACCAACCATTACCCATGGAAGCTGCTTATTAAAAAATAAAGAAAAGCATACATTAAATTAGACTGTCCCTCTGCTTTAAAATATTCCATGGCATTTGGAATGAAATCCAAATTCTTGGCCTTGGCCTCGAGGTCCTATGTGACTGGTACCTTGTCTGCCCTGTTTTCCTGTCTTGCCCTCACCATGTTCTTGACACAGGCCCCCTTCCTATTCCTGGAATATGCCAATCCTGTTTTCACTTTGTGGCATTTCATTGGTAGTTTTTGAGGAGAGGTTTGACTTGAGCTACTGGAAGTATTTTCTGCCATTAGGTCAACAGGAATGTACAAAGAGGAGGGAGAGAGACAGATTCTGGGATTATCTGGCAAGACCTGAGAAGGACCTAGCAAGGCTACTGACTCTGGAGGTGAAGAGGAGGGGGTACGTATGGGAGTTCTCCTGGAGGTTGACTTGTTGACTCACCAAGGCTTGGGTTTTCCTGGATGTGAAGCATGGGGAACTCCAAAATGGGTGTGAGATTTCAAGACCTGTAACTGAGATGTGGAGTCAATAGCAGGAATTGGGAAATCAGGAAGAAGAGTCAGGAAGTCAGGTGGTGAGAAGATGAAAACTAAATTATATTTACTGACCAATTACTGATGTTATAAGATGATGATGGTGATGATGATGATGATGATGATAGAAGCTACCATTTTCTAAACACTTTCTATTGTTATGTACTGTGCTTTGACACTTTTATCTCAATTAATTTTTATAGCATTCACTAGGGAAAAGTAGCTAAATGTATCATCCCTTTAGGAATAAAGAACTAGCCCAGAGAAATTCAATAGTTTGTTCAGGCTCACTGTTTAAAAAAAAATAGCCAAACTGAGAATAAAATCTGGGCACTTGACTCTAAAGTTCTTATACAGTTTATTTATCTCCAACTGATTCTAAGCATTCTACACATTTGAAAATCTCATGAAGACTTCAAGGTGAACATGTCTAAGATTATGCTTGTTAGTGTCTCCTGAACCAGCATCTCATCCCATATTCTTCACTCAGGGATGAAATAATACTGCTGTCACTCCAGCACAGGCCTGAGGCCCAGGGGCCATGCTTGATCACTTCCTTTCCCTAACCTCTCAACCACCAATCAGGCATGAGATCATGCCATTTTTGTCCCAATCCACTCTAGCATTGAGCTGTGTGCCAGACACCTCTCAAGCTTCCTCCATCCCACCGTCTGTCCTCCTTTCTAGTCACTACCATATTTTGCCCTGAACTCTCTCCTTATGCCTTTGTAGCCAATAAAAAAGACCCAGGAATTAGGAAGCAGTGAGGAGGGCAAAGAAGCCCTTCAATGACAAATTAAAGAAGGAGTCCTTGTCATAGAACTGCAGGTCAGGAGAGTAACATAGGCCTTTTTAACATGATAAACATTTGCATAGAGGTGATACTCATGTATAGGAACAACAAAAGTAATCTTGGGCCTGGTGACTTTCCATGTGAGACAAGGCCATGCCATCCTCCTCATGCCCAGGCTCTAGCACCTTACTTGCTAGGGCTAAGAGATTCCCCCAAAAGAACCCAGGAAGCCCTGGCTCTGCTTCTTAGACTTCCTCAGACCTGTTACTTCTCACTGACTTACTCAGTGTTTGATTATGTGGCAAATACTTGCAAAATGTTGGTAATCCCAGGAGAACTCAAGCTGTTGTCTAGGATCTCACAGTCATGATGAGTGAACATGGAACCACCTGAGTAAAATGCAATGTAGTAAGTGCCATAAGTTTACACAAGTCTCTGTGGTGCTCAATATGAAGAAGAGATGAATGCAGGGTGTACTGTTACCTGCATGGGACTGATGATTCCCTTTCTTTGCGGGATCCCAGGGTGGCAGGGGGAGGTGTGAGGCAGGGTGCAACTCCGGCTTTCCCTGATGGATGCTGACTTCTTCTCTGCCCTTAGGCTGACAGACTTCCCTGAGTTTGGGGGAGAGTCTGCCTTCCTCTTCCTCTTTTCATTCCAAGTCAGGTCACGGTATCCTGTGCAGGCTGGACTGGGCTCTGACATTTGGAGGAGGGGCGAACTGAGCAACCTGGTGTGGGGATGGCACTGTGGAGTCAGAACAGATGGTGTGGGATTAAAGACCTCATTGTTTGGCAGGACAGATGGCTACCACTAGATCTGTCCTATCCAAACCTAACATCTTCCTCAGGCTGAGAGTTTCCTGAGTATAAAAGCTATGCTGGTATCTACTAAACTCCAGGGGTCTCAAATAAATGGAAACAAGTATTTTCTAAGAGTAATTTTATTTAAAAAGGATAGCATCTTTTTAAAAATTTTTATTTATTTGACAGAGAAAGAGAGATAAAGAGAGATAAAGAAGAGAGTGAGCCTGCACAAGGAAGGGGGGAGCAGAGGGAGAGGGAGAAGAAGACCCTCCACGGAGCAGGGAGCCCAGTGCAGGGCTCTATCCCAGGACCCTGAGGATCTGACCTGAGGCAGAGGTTTAACTGAATGAGCCACCCAGGAGCCCTTGGAAACAAACCTCTTTTTTTTTTTTTAAGATTTTATTTATTTACTTGACACAGAGAGAGAAACAGTGAGAGAGGGAACACAAGCAGGGGGAGTGGGAGAGAGAGAGAGGGAGAAACAAACTTCCCACTGAGCAGGGAGCCCGATGTGGGACTCTGTCCCAGGACCCTGGGATCATGACTTGAGCGAAGGCAGATGCTTAACTGACTGAGCCACCCAGGCGCTCCATCCTTGGAAACAAATCTTAATTTGAGACCAAGCTTTGCATCAGTGAACATCAGTGTGTGTATGTGTATGTGTGTTTGTGTGTGTGTGATGTGGTATGTTCACGTGTGCATATGTGCTATGCATATGGCATACATCACATGTGTGTCCTGCAGTGTTCATTTATGTATATGTTATGAATGTGGCACATGCACAGTGTGCCCTGTGTGTGTGTGTGTTATATATGTAGGGTGTATGTGTATGTTTTAGGTCCATGTGTTTGTGTATGTGTTATGTAAGTGGCATATGTGCATATGTGTGTTATGTGTGGTATGGGAGGGTGTCTGAACCATGACTCAACGTTCTCTATACTTTCTGGCTGAGTCCTACTGAAGAATTTCTTGTGCTTTAGGGTGTCAAATGATCTGTCCATACTGTGAATCTAGAGCCTTCTATAGTGTAAATTCCACATGTGCATCCGTGTCTTCAAAAAAATCCTAGCTCAGCCAAAGGAGCTGGGCTCTATGTTTCAGAGAAGATCTTACATCAACTCTATTTATGGACCATCTTTGGTACCTTTAAGAGATATTATTTATTTATTTGAGAGAGAGAGTGAGCATGAGCTGGGGGAGGGGCAGAAGGAGAAGGAGAAGCAGACTCCCCATTGAGCAGGGAGCCTGATGTGGGGATCATGACCTGGACTCAAGGCAGACAGACCCTTAACCCACTGAGCCAGCCAGTCACCCCTCCTTGGTACCTTTTTATACCTAAAATCTAAGAAGCTGGTTTTCCATTAATGTTGAGAAGACATTGATTTTTACTCCATTTCCCAAAGGCATTTTCCACCTAAAGCTTAATTTTGTGAAAGCATATGGCACTGTGAGGTTTTGGCTTTAGGTCAGGCTCTATTATGTCTTTTATTTCTTCTTTTATTGTGATAAAATATATATTAACATAAAATGTCCCACTTCAACCATTTTTAAAAATTTTTATTTTTTAAAATTTCTTTTCAGCGTAACAGTATTCATTGTTTTTGCACCACACCCAGTGCTCCATGCAATACATGCCCTCCCTAATACCCACCACCAAGCTCCCCTAACCTCCCAACCCTGTCCCTTCAAAACCCCTCAGGTTATTTTTCAGACTCCATAGTCTCTCATGGTTCACCTCCCCTTCCAATTTCCCTCAACTCCCTTCTCCTCTCCATCTCCCCATGTCCTCCATGTTATTTGTTATGCTCCACAAATAAGTGAAATCATATGATAATTGACTCTCTTCTTGACTTACTTCACTCAGCATAATCTCTTCCAGTCCCGTCCATGTTGCTACAAAAGGTTGGTATTCATCCTTTCTGATGGAGGCATAATACTCCATAGTGTATATGGACCACATCTTCCTTATCCATTCGTCCATGGAAGGGCATCTTGGTTCTTTCCAGTTTGGCGATTGTGGCTATTGCTGCTATAAACATTGGGGTACAGATGGCCCTTCTTTTCACCACATCTTTGGGGTAAATACCCAGTAGTGCAATTGCAGGGTCATAGGGAAGCTCTATTTTTTAAGTGTACAATTCAGTGGCATTAAGTACATTCACAGTGGGAGGTTGGGGGAGCCTGGTGGTGGGTATTATGGAGGGCACGCATTGCATGGAGCACTGGGTGTGGTGTAAAACTATGAATTCTGTTACGCTGAAAAGAAATTTTAAAAAAGTACATTCACAGTGTTGTGCAACCATCTCCACTATTCATTTCCAGAGCTTTTTCATCATCACAAACAAAAACTCCATCTCCATTAGACAAATCCCCTTCCCCTCTCCCTGAAGCCCCAGTTACCTCTACTCTACTTTCTGTCTCTGAATTGGACTCTTTCAGGTGCTTCATGTGAGTGGGATTATACTATATTTGTCCTTTTGTATTTGTTTTATTTAACTTAACATAATTGTTTTTAAGTTTCATCCATGTTGAAACATGTATGAAAATTTCATTACTTTTTTTAAATTTTTTTTGAAAATTTCATTACTTTTTAAGATTAAATAATATTCCAGTATATGTGCTACTACATTTTGTTTATCTATTCATCTGTTGAGGGACATTTGGATTTATTTTATCTTTTGGCTAGTGTGAATAGAGCTATTATGAACAAGGGTATACAAGTATCTGAGTCTCTGCTTTCAGTTCTTCAGGGTGCATACTTAGCAGTGGAATTCTATGATGTCTTACTGTTTTCTTGTTTGTTTTTAGTTTCATTTTAGGGAATATTTTGGCTTAGGTCTGGCTGATCATTTCTGGTTTTCTATTATTTCAACAATTTGTAGTCAATGGAAAATGTCACTGGGTTCACATGGGCTGAGTGTGGGTCAGTTGACAGTTGTATATTCTACTAACATCAGAGATGACATCTTCCTGGCCCAGATAGGATTCTTTTTTATATATATATTTTACTTATTTATTTGACAGAGAGAGATCACAAGTAAGCAGAGAGGCAGGCAGAGAGAGAGGAGGAAGCAGGCTTCCTGCTGAGCAGAGAGCCTGATGCGGGACTCGATCCCAGGATCCCGAGATCATGACCTGAGCTGAAGGCAGAGGCTTAACCCACTGAGCCACCCAGGTGCCCCCCAGATAGGATTCTATAGCAGCTATGACTTGCATGGTTTGGAAGCTTAGTGGTATAGAGTTTTAAAAAAAGCAATATTAAAAACACTGAAATGGACCCATAACAAGTAATTTAGAAAGAATTCTATTTGTTGCTTTGAAGCAAATCAAGACGGTGTGGTGATTGCATTGATGGTCCTGTAGCCAGACTACTGGGTGACCTTGGCAAGTTAGGAAAGCATGTGGTGATTATGTTTCCATATCTGTGACAAGAGATAATAAGAGCACCTACATCCAGGGGTTGTTGAGAAGACTAATTGAGGAGCTGTGTGCCAAACAGAACCATGCCTGGCTTATAGTAAGTGTGAAGTTAATATTTGATCTTATGATTATCTTCCTTGAAAAACCAGCAACATTCCTCACTTTCACTTTTCCTTTCTTCCAGTTTTCTCATATCAGACACTTATTTACAAAACCTGAACCCCATTTTCTCCTGCATCTACAGTCCCTTCAAATATAACTCTCATCATTGTGTCTCCAGGTCTTTATTGAAGAAATTGAGTTAATAGTCATCCCTGAGGCCTTCCTTTCCTTCCCTGGTCTCTCAACAACTTTTCTGCTACTTTTTGGCATCTTTGCCTGCCTGATCCCTGTCTCACAGCTGGGGCACCTGGAATACACTTTCATATCTGATGGTGGTAGTCACGTCCCCACAGAGTCTGGGCATGAGTCAGAGCATTTCCCACACTGCGTTATGGGGAAGATAAGGTCTTTCTTTGGTGTTGAGTCCAAACCAGTACCCCTCCTCTTCTTGTCCCAATAGTAAGTTTTCCTACAGGCCCCTTTGGAGGAATTTGAACTGTTACTTTTCTCGTCTAGATTCAGGATGTGTTCCTTATACAAGGTAGTGATGGAAGGACAGTAGGGAAAGAGACCCACAGAGCAGTCTGGAGTAGAGTGAAGTAAAAGAGTCTAATGGGGAAGTCACATAAGTGTTCTTCGATGGATGAATGGGTAAAGAAAATACAGGATATATATGTAATGTATATTGTATTATATTATAATACAATTATATAAAATAATATATTATGATGTATATATTATATATTATATATGGATATATACATAATGTGTGTATGTATATATGTGTGTGTATGTGTATATGTGTGTATGTATATATATGTGTGTGTTTGTATGCATGTGTGTGTGTGTGTATATATATATATACATATATATATATACAGCTATAACCAAGAATGAAATCTTACCATTTTCGCAATAACCAAGAACGAAATCTTACCATTTGCAACAACATTGAAGGAGCTTGAGGGCATTATGCTGAGTGAAATGAATCAGACAATAAAAGACAAATACTGTGTGACCTCACTTATATGTGGAATATAAAAACCAAACAAACTTATAGATACAGAAAACAGATTGGTGATTGCTAGACATGGGAGAGATGGGGTAAAAAGAATCAAAAGGTACAAACTTCCAGTTATAAAATAAACAAGTCATGGGGATGATATGGCATGGTGACTGTAGTTGACAATACTGCATTGAGTTTTCGAAAGTTGCTGAGAGACTAAATTTAAGAAGTTCACATCACAAGGAAAAAATATGACTATGTGTGTTTATGGATGCTACCTAAACTTATTGTGCTGATCATTTCATAATACATACATATATCAAATCATTGTGTTGCACTCCTTAAACTAATACAATGTTATATGTCAATTATATCTCAATTAAAAAAGAAGTTACTGCAAGTTTTGGCAGATAGGAGGTGGGCCTTCGGTGGTCTCTTGGAGAATGGATAGGAAGAGCCACTCAGAGAAGCTCTGCTGCTCCCTGAACATATCAGCTGGCCAAATGCATGGAGTTTGGGGTATCTGGAGGAGTGCAACAGGCTGAGATGATCCTTGGAGTCTTTTTTCCTCTAAGATCGCTTGTCTAAAACATGGGGATCCCAGGTCAGTAGCAGCCTCTGGATCCGTGGCCACACCCAGAGTCCCTGGACTGCTGCCTACTGCCACCTACCTTCTACCTTCACTGCCCCCACCAATGACTCAGGGTTCCAACCTACAGTGTGGGGGCAGGATGGTGTTCAGATTGCTGCCGTGTTAAGGACAAGGTTTGCTTCTGATAACCGCAGGATATGGAGAAATCAATGTTCATTTTTGTAGCAAAGTCTAAATGCCAAATTCTTATTTTTTACATGCCCTATGGCATTTATACTCTGTATGGGGACCATTTAACACTGGTGTAAAGAATTCTCCTGTTGGGGGGCCTGGATGGCTCAGTGGTTTAAGCGTCTGCCTTTGGTCATGATCTCAGGGTCCTAGGATCGAGCCCTGCATCAGGCTCTCTGCTCAGTGGCAAGTCTACTTCTCCCCCTCCCTTCATGATCTCTCTTGTTTTTGGTCTCTCTCAAATAAATAAATAAAATCTTAAAAAAAAAAAAAAGAATGGTCCTGTTTGTTCAGTCTGCTATACTGAATGCTCCCTGAAGAAAGACGCCATACCCCTCCTTTTGACTGCTCTATTCCCGTTGCTGATCATGACACAGGGCCCATAACTATAGATGAAAAAAGAGCAGTAGTAAATTGCTGGCAACAATCTGGCTTAGATCTAATAGCAAGGCTATGTGCTTACCAGTTAAATACAGACAAGTTCATGGAGATCCAACATCAGGCAAGTGAAGTCTGTGACCATGAGGGAACAAGGCAAAAACAAGACCCTGAGCACTAACAAATAAGATCATTGTCCAAACCACAAAAATGACCAATATCCCCATTGCTCAGCCAACATAAGGAATTGCTACTTCTTCTTCTTCTTTATTTTTTTTAAGACCTCATTTATTTGACAGAAAGGGAGACAGAGAGCACAAGCAGGGGGATCAGCAGAGGGAAAGGGAGAAGCAGGCTCTCTGCGGAGCATGATGCTGGATGCGGTGGCTCTATCCCAGGACTCTGGGATCATGACCTGAGCCTAAGGTAGGTGCTTAACCAATTGAGCTACCCAGGCACCCTAGGAATTGCTACTTCTTTACCAATTGCATGTTTGGCCTTGCCCCATTGCTCCTGGTTCTAGTCAAAAGTTATTAAAATACCCTATCAAAGAAGTGCTTCTGCTTTCTGACAGTATCCAATTCATAGCAAAATTCACTTCCTTGAACCCTCCCCAAATTTACCTAACACAAGCTCAAATCCTATAACAATCACCTCTTAATGTCTCCCCATGGCATATTATCTCCCTCCTTGCAACAACCCAACCAACACAACTTTATTCTACTGTAGGAGTGTTCCTGGTGGTCTTTGGATGGGGGATATTAATGGTGTTCAACAGAAGTTCACTAAGTAAAGGAATAAAGGAATTAATGACAAAGAAGAAAGAAGCAGAGTTCATGTGGCAGTTAGGAAGGTGAGGGGCTTAAAGCAAACATGGGACCCATGAAAGGCAGGAGTGTTTCCATCCAGGGCCACAGACTAGGGACCAGGATGGACTCCTTCAAAGGTCCAGTGTTCCCTGGTAGCGTGCCTTGGTTAGAATGTCCCCTTCCCATCAGGCATTCTTGTAGCCTCCATCACCACCAAAACTGGGAGAAATAGCTGTGAGATTTTCAGCACTGTATGTTTCTCTTCAGCTTTATCACCCAGCCTGGTATGAGAAAGTACCCACTTCACCTTTCATGAGTAATTCCTTCTAATGCATTATTAATTTTGGTGTTGTCTTCAGCAAGGTGAGGGAAGTGGACACTCTAGCATTGTGCTAGGGCTAAGCCTACAAATATTCCATCAGCAAAGAGACTCCTTCTGGAGACAGAAGAACAGCATAGAGGATAGTCAATGCCAACTCTAACCCTCCCCACCTTCCTCCATCTCTAGCCACCATTCCTGTGTCTCAGTGTAATTCATTCTCCCATAGGTATCTCAAAGTAAATCATGGAATCCCTATGATCAAAAGTGGGTAGAGTGCATACCCTTATAAAGAATTTTATGTATGAAAGCAATAAACTTTAAAGTACAGAAAAGATTCACATATACTGACCATAAAAATATTTCATTTATAATTGTCATTTAACTTAAATATAAATAATAAATGTTCTGTTGTTGCTCTAACTGTAATATTTTGGAAACAAATAGCAAAATGCAGTATTTATAAGATAAAGTCAATGAGGAATTCATCTCTCATGCTATAATAGATTCCAATAGGAAAATAAGATTTGAATTTTACTAAAAATAACCTCATACAAACCTTATAAATGATCAGATCTGTTCTATGAAATATGATGCATCTAACATCATCACCATCATCCAGCCCATCATTAGCAACATACTGAATAAATCATCTTTATGCCTCCCATTATCTTAAATATGTCACACTGGTATATTATTTCACTTTTTCTTTTTTTTTTTCATTTTATTTTATTTCTTTTCAGTGTTCCAAAATTCATTGTTTATGCACCACACCCAGTGTTTCATGCAATACTTTTTCATAATCGATATTATTACGTGCCACAGGAAACTAACACAGATAAAATGGATTTTTATCATACTAAGTATGTCTTATAAGATCATAAGTCTTATGATCTCAGCTATTGAAAGTCCTATTAATATTTTGTCTGCTCATCTAAATAATCTCAGATGGGACCTGATCCCATCCTCATTCCTAATATGCCACATTCTCAGGGTCCAGTGCTCTAAAGTCACCCAACATTTCCAGAAGTCTGAATGAAGAAATCATTATCCTTATAGGAAACTGACATGCAAAAGACAGAGGTATTTGGAAACATTTGTTTCACGGGATGAATCACATGGTATTAGACTTGCATGTTTGTGTTCTGAATATGTCCAGTTAAACTTGAAATGCTCAAGGTCAGGAAATGTGTCACATGCATCTCTACATTGTCAGTGCCCAGCAAAAATGTAAGGGGCAGAGCTGAAGTTAAAGCCTCTGAGCCGATGAATGAGTGAAAAAATAAATGGTCCCTGACACATGTAGGGAGCAGTGATCAGGAGTTCCTGGTTCCCTCTTGCCAGACATCCTCGCAAGCATGCCGGAAGAAGCTAGAGATGATGGCAGTGTGCTAGGCTGTCACCTCCCCTTGTTGTGAAAGTGCCAGTGTGCTAGGGCTGTGCATAATGAATCTGACATAGGTTAAAATAGCTCCTGCCCTGGGCCTTCTCAGGAACAGCCTTTTCCTGTCTTCTCTGCATACCATGAGTGTCCAGAAGGGATAGAGCCCCAGCTGGAAGTTTTAGGAAAACAAGCCCAGATTTTAGTAGGAAAGAGGAAAGCAGAGATGGCTGTGGAGATAGCAAGAAGAAGACTTTGGAGGGCAGTAGGGGACACAGCTGGGTTCAGGGAGCAACGAACCACTGTGGGATATATCAGGATCAGTGACATATCAGAGCCCTGGCTTTTAACATCCTGTCCATTCTTAATCCTGAAATCCTTAATCCTGAAATCTTAATCCTTAATCCTTAAATTCTGAAAGATGTGCTCATGCAGGGACATTCTCCAGGGATCATCTAATAGGGTGTATTTGCTTTCACGTTTCTATGAAGACAGACAGACTTCGGGTCCAGTAAGTAGACAGCATTGTTTTGGAAGGAGGGCAAAGTGAGGGAAATGTCTTGCCAGGTCAGTTAACTTGAAATTGGTTTCCATTTTCTTCCTGAATGTCAGAGCTTGGGAAGCTGCTGGTATTCAGAGCAGTCTTCATAAAACCATTCACGGAGGATACACTGGCCTGGAGCTCTTGCTCTGACCTTTTTCTCTATTCTGCCATGATATACTGCCAGCAGAAACAGCAGTACCAGCCGCCTCCCAAGTACCCCCTGAAGAGCCCAGCACAGTGCCCACCTCCAGCCCCCAGAAGCTGCACTCTAGGCTCTGGTGGAGGCTATGGCTGCAGATCCAGTAGCAGCTGCTGTCTGAGTCATTACATGCACTATGGGTTCCACCAATATGGGCACCACATCTCTGACACCTGTGACAGAGTGTGAGTGGAGTGGAATAGTGGAAGAGAGAAGAGGGAGTAATACGTGAAAAAGTAACACAAATCACACACTTTGGAGAGTTTCAAAAGGTTAAAACATTCTTGTTGATGACTATTGATGGGCAATTTCCACTGTCTTTCATGAAACACCAGTGGATGTCTGTCAGGCTCTGCCCTGGTCCCATCTCTGTCTATCTGTTGTAGAAGGCACCACACAAGACCCAGAGATGGAGCTGACTAATCTCACCTCCACTTTCATGAGTTGCTCCTGTCTCTCACCCTTCCTTTTCCTCATGTGATCTTCCCACATGCAGAGCAATGATCCTTTGATGACAGAGAATAGCCATAAGATCATGGCCTTGTCACTTCCCCCAGAGCACCAGGGCAACTCCCTGAGAGTGTTCAATCTCAAGAGTCCTGTCTGAGAAGACTTTGCTTCCTCTGGTTCTGAGACATCAAGGAAATAAATATAGTGACTGGTTTAGCTGGATGAATCTTGGGAGAATTTCATGATTTATTCACTACAATTGATGTTATAGTAACATGTAATCTGGCAATGCAGAACTTGGGTTTAGCTCCTTGTAGCACATTTTAGACATTCCATGTCAGTAGGCAAGGATGAGTCAACAAATATAAAATACTTCTCCCTTTACTTGTAACTCACAGTTACTTCTGTTCTGTCCCCTCTCACTCCCTAACAAGTGCACTTCATGGCAAGCAGCTGAATCATTCTTAAGGAAAATGGGAAGAGGTAGCCAGAAAGTACCACATGCCTTCAATGTCAACTTGAAGGCATGTATCTCTAAGGCTCTTATGTATATCCCAATTTACCCTCACAGCTGATGCTGTGACAGCTCCCAGAGCTGAGTCTTAGCAGGAAGAGTCTTCAGGTGGTGTTGAGCAGGACAGTTAAGTAGGCACTTTGCAGGGACACCTGGGAGGGGCTTAGTACTATGACTAGTTTTGCTCCAGGACATCCTGGGGGAAGTTTAATGACTCTAGAGGAAGTAAAAAGACAAAGAATTATGTATGATTTTATCATCTTAAAAAATAACTCTTTCCCTATTTATTTCAGATCTATGGCTCTGAATCCAGAGCTTAGGGAAAATTCCTGAGCAGAGAGGAGTAGGGAAATAGAAAGTAACTTGAGTTGAGAGATTCTGGTTCCAGAGGATTGACAAAATGTTGGAGATCTTTTCCTATTTTAGTTTGCAGACATAAAATGGGTGCTGGAATTGGAAGGGGGTGAGGGTGGTAAGTCTTATTTAGGAGTCAGCTTCTTACACTATCCAGCCTCAGGACCTTTGCATCTCCATGGCAGGTGTCATGAGTTTTGAGGAGATAAAAAAATCCAAGAATCCCCAAGACTGTTCAAATACTTGTGCCTCAATCTTCCTGTAGGTTTGCCATTCTTGATTTTCATTAATTTATACATAAAAATAATTCATTCTTTTAAGCCATGTATATTGAAAGAGTACACACTGTGCTGGACAAAGGAAGATCAAGAACAAAGATGCAGTCCCTGTCCTTAGGCTGGCAGCATAGTTAGGCTGAGAAGCAAATAGTGAAATAAGCATGAGCCAACTGAGGATGTTGTAATATGTGTGTGGGAAGTCCTCAGGTCTAAGGTCAAAGTTTTTGGGCGTCAGTCCCCTGTTACTCTTCAGTGACTCTGAGTGAATGATGCCACCAGGTGTTGTCACCTAGTAATACTTGGGATGATTGATGATGAGTAGAGATGTGGAGCCATCTGTCCAGGAATAGAAAGCCCAGGCAGGGCAATTATGAGGAACACAAGGAACCCAAGAGGCATCCAGGTATCCACCAGGAGAAAGAGATAATGCTAGTATGGAGGGGGGTAGGGGAGAAAGGGAGGGCTGGAGGTTTCTAGGACCTTGCGGACAGAAAAATATGCTCATTAAGAGCATCTGCTTCTGAGACAGAAACAGCCACTTTTGAATCCCTCCCTTCTCTTCATAGCTGTGTTAAGGTAGGGGCATTTGAGGAAATGAAAATATTAATATAGAGGTGTGATGAAGCAGAGCTATCACAAGTAAATCTAGAGATGGGGATAAGAAATCTACAAAGGCTGAGGTGACATGTCTTGCAAATTAACACACATTTAGGGACAACTGTGTTAGTCTCTTAGTGACGGTAGCATTGATTATTAAGAGAGCCAGAAGTAGTCACTCAGAGATGAAGGTGATTCAGATTGACTGGGTTTGCTAAGAGTTTAGACCAAAGATGAATTATAATTGATAGGTGTGGCAATAATGAGGTTGATAATGGTGAGAACTGTGAACACCTGATGCAAAGTGTACCAAAGTTGTGGAAAGTGCAGTTACATGAGCTGTGTAGTATTTTCTCATTGAATTTACTGTGATAGATACTTAGACCTGAGTCATATGTTAAAAATCCCAAAAGGATGGGACAAATCACTTATATTTCATTTTTTCCTTTTTCTTCTTTCTTTTTTTAAATTGTATTATGTTAGTCACCATAAAACACATCATTAGTTTTTGCTGCAGTGTTCCAAGATTCATTGTTTATGTATACCACCCATATATTTCAAATGTATCTTAGGTTGAGGAAAGGAAGGTGGGTGGTAGTATGGGGTAAGTGGGTGACTGGCATTAAGGAGGGCACATGATATGATGAGCACTGGGTGTTATATGCAACTAATGAATCATTGAACATTATATCAAAACTAATGGTATACTATATGTGGCTAATTGAATTTAAATGACAGACTGTGGACTATGAGGAACTAACTGAGGGTTTTGGAGGGGAGAGGGGTGGGAGGTTGGGTGAGCCTGGTGGTGGGTATTGTGGAGGGCACGTATTGCATGGAGCACTGGGTGTGGTGTATAAACAATGAATTCTGGAACACTGGAAAGAAATTTAAAAATTAAATAAATAATTAAAAAATAAATTTAAAAAATTTAAAAAAATTTAAAAATGACAGATTTCAATAAAACATTGTAATTGTATTAAATGCATATGATTATCCTGATACAGAAGAGGCCATAGGTGGGCGCCTGGGTGGCTCAGTGGGATAAAGCCTCTGCCTTCGGCTCGGGTCATGATCCCAGGGTCCTGGGATCGAGGCCCACATCGGGCTCTCTGCTCAGCAGGGAGCCTGCTTCCTCTTCTCTCTCTGCCTGCCTCTCTGACGACTTGTGATCTCTGTCTGTCAAATAAATAAATAATCTTAAAAAAAAAAAGAAAAAGAAGAGGCCATAGGTATGCACATCCTGTTTTAGATGCTCCCATACACTATAGCCAAGTAGGAAACTAAAGCACTTTCAAGATTCTTGTGTAAGTATGGTTTTTCACTGAGATTTGGGTATTGAATAAAGATGACTGGGAAGGAAAGAAGGTGAACTTTCAAATATACATTTCACCGTTGGTATCAGTGCTCTATCCCTTTGCCTTAATTTGTTTTTAACTTCAATGTGGAAGCAAGCAGACATTAAATGTCCTTTTTGTCACCATCAAGCCAACAAGATCCAATTCTCAAAATTTTGCCCTTGATGAGTATCTTCACTGGGTTTAGCAACATTTTACTAGTATCTACCCAATGTCCAAGTGTGAGATGGCATCTGATATATAGAATGACCTTTGTCTAAATCTGCTGCCTTGCAAGGAAATCAGAAGGTATCCCCAACAGACCCACTGGAATGTAAGCTTCCTGAGAGGAAGAGTTTTTGTCCTGTTCCTCCCTGATTCAAGTACCTAGAATGGTGCAATATAAATATTTGTTGAATGAATGAATGTTTGAAAATTGGGTTTGAGCTTGCTCTAGGAAGTCCTCAGATGATCACTGAAGAATTTGCCTCTCTACAACTATGGAGAACTTATTTGTCAGGAGCAGCTTTTAGTGGTGAAATCATAACTGTGGTAACTTCTGGGTTCCTGTAACTGTCCTGGTGTCTCAAATCTAAATTTTATTGCTTGATTCTGGTTCCATTTCTCCATGCCTCTGAGGGGATTCATGAGGAATTTTTGTGGTACTTAAAAAGCACTACTAGGCCTCTAAACCTGGTTCTGGAGATCCGTGGTAGATGACACTCAAAGTTGATGTCAGAAGAAGAGACAGGGCCAGGGTGGCTCAGACAGCAGTTGTATTTGACACAGAGAGAGAGAGAGATCACAAGTAGGCAGGGAGACAGGCAGAGGGAGGGGGAAGAAGGCTCCCCGCTGAGCAGCGAGACTGATGTGGGGCTCGATCCCAGGACCCTGGGGTCATGACCTGAGTTGAAGGCAGAGGCTTAACCCACTGAGCCACCCAGGTGCCCCATCTCTGACTTTTTTCTAACTGGGCTCCTGTGGTATCTTGTCTCAATGTAATCATGGAGGACAATAAGCCCTTTTGGGGGGGAGACAAGATGGCGGGGAACTAGGAGGATGCTCTGGTTCAACCCGTCCCCTAAAGTGAGCTGATTACCTACCAAGGAACTCCGATCACTCATGAAATCATCCTGAGATCAAAATTCTACTCGTCAGGATCTCTACGGGGGCAGAAGACGCCAGTGGGATGTCAGGATCTCTACGGGGGCAGAAGACGCCAGTGGGCAGGTAAAGCCGAGCGGGAACACCGGACTGGTATCAGAAGATAAACAAAAGGGGGAGGGAGCCACCAGAGGAGACGCGTTGGGAAGTAATACCCCAATACGAGAGTCCCCTAAGACTGGGGACCAGCATTAACTTGAAGACCGATAAAAAGCACTCAAAAAGAGAAAAGATCATAGGGTGAAATTGTGGGAATTGGAACTGTTAGGAACAGGGGCTTAAGTCCCCCACAGAGGGCAGACACGGCTGGCGCTGAGCCAGAGAGAGTGCAGCAGAGAAACCAGGTCCTGGTCGCTGAGCTGCGAGGAGACCTCCTAAGGGCGTTTGGCATGTGGCAGGGGCTGGGACCCTCCCGGAGCAGAAACAGACTTTTGGAGTCCCCACGTGTGTGCCGCCTTGCCGAGCTAGCAGAGCCTGAGACTCGCTCCACCCCCTCCCCTGAGAGAGGCGCGGGCACCAGTGGGGGGCTCTCTAGGACCCAGAAAGTCTGATCGCTCCCAGCTCGGGCTGGCGGGAAAATCTCTGTGTGCCTTCCCCGCTTGGAACCTCTCTGGGGGTCTGGAGCTGCCCAGACAGCTGCCGCTTGTAGTTTTGAGTACAAGCAGGACACACAGGTGTCCCCAGAGATCGCGGCTGGGAACCTGCTCTGCAGCACCCAGAGGGGAACAGACTCGGGCTTCTCTCTGGGAGGGAGGTCTGGGTGCAGTTTGATTTCCTCTAAACCTCCAAGAACCATCCGGAGCTGCCAAGGGGGGAGAGAAAACAAAGGAACAGACATAAAAACCTCCAGAGAACAAAAGCCTAAAGGCCCGGTTTCCTCTGAGCCCACCCCCTGGAGGGGGGTGGGAGGACTTAACTCAGGAAACACCGCCTGAAAACCCACGCAGCAGGCCCCTCCCCCAGAAAGCCAACCCCCCGAGAAGACAACAATCACTACTACTTCATAGATACGTTTAAATCTTAATTCCTTCCCATTATTCTGGTTCATTTAAAAAAAATTTTTTTAAATCTTTTTTATTTTGTTAAATAGATTTTTTTAGCCTATTTACCATCACAGTGAGACGTCCAGTACATCAAATTCCATAATAACCTTCTAACCTGAACTTTTTGATGCATATACCCATGTTTTTCTTTGCTTTTCTATTTTTTATATTTTTTTTAAATTTCAATTTAGTTTAGATCATTCTTTTCTTTACTTTTATTTGCTAATACTCATATAGAGTTAAAATTCAAGGTTATCCCCTTTTCCCAATCAATGCCACCCTATAGGTAAAACAATTTTTAATCCCCTGATATCTAAGGAAAGTTGTATCTCTTAAAAAAGATATCAAGATACATCCAGGAAGAAGCAAAATAACCTTCCTCGCCCACATTGAGAATTTACAACCACTCTCCCATCTTTTTCTCCTACCAGTATTTTTGTATACTTGTATTTGTCCTGGTAGTCTATAAATCTTATACTTAGGGTCCTTTTTGACGAGGTTCTTTTTTGTTTGTTTATTTGTTTGTTTGTCTGTTTGTTTCTTTGTTTTGCTTTTACATATATATGTACATATTTCTTTTTCTTCTCTTGTCATATACTTTTATCAGTCTTTTTTGTTTGTCTGTATTTGTTTGTATACTCCACAAACCTTACCTTGGGGCCCATTTGGGCTGAGCCTTCTCTTTTATCCTTCTTTCTTTTTCCTCTCTCTCTCTCTCCCTCTTTCTGTCTTTTTCTGCTTTATCTCTTTCTTTTTATCTTTCATTTGGGTGGGGACTCTTGATTGCTCAGAAGCATTCCAGGGTGCACCTTCACTGCACCAAGGTCGATACATCCAGCTACAACCATTCAGCCAACTCTCACCAAAATGACTAGGAGGAGGAATGCCCAACAGAAGAAAAATTCAGAGGATGGGCCCTCTGCAACAGAGCTAATGGCTACCGACATAGACATTAT